>JAHWFP010222560.1:0-65602 GCA_023313725.1 Lithobius niger | reverse complement strand
ATTAAGACACTTCTTACAGCACGCCCATTGTCACCACGTAAAAACTCTTTTCTGCAGCAAGCAAGTTATGTATACTTGGTATCGTGCCTTCAAGGCGTTTGACAGTTGGCTGACCAGGGCTCGACTTTACCCAAAAAAATTGATTAGCAAGACTGCGACGCAAAATGAAACTTGTCTAGCATATTCAAAATTTTGATTAGCATTTTTTTTTTAAGTTTAACATGTATTTTTACTGTGTAGTGGTACCAGTAACTGGTACCTGGAACTTTTTGTCTATCAGACGGAACCTTTCAAAGCGTTGCTGGAGTAATTTTTTTTATTCTATTTAATTTAGTTTTTTTTTTTACTTATAATTATACTGAATAGCTATACCCACTCTAATATTTTACAGCAGTAAAATTAACATTCCTACAACTTCAAGACAAGAGCTTATTCACCTCCTCCCCTCCCATGCCCACTGCAGTTGCAGGGAGGGAAAGTAATCGTTGATTAGAGAGCTAAGCTATGCACAGCTATTAAAACGACTAATACCGATTTCGCATTGGTAGATTCAAGCGGCCAGGCCGGACTGGCCAGTGCCAATAGGGACCAGTGCTGGTCCGGCCGGCCCGCTTTCGCGTTGGTTAATTCCACGGCTCGCTGATCACGATTTACAGCACCGCCACGTGACGGTTTGTGGTACTCGACACGTTCCACTTCCTGCCGCTACACTGCAGCACCATTCATAAACCATTCTGATTTAAGCGGCGCCAGCCGGCTCCGTCTCTAATTTGATTTTGTGTTGGTAAATTGGTGTGAGCCGGGCCGGCTCTCGAAATACCGGCCCGGCCTAGGCCTGCCCGATTTCGCATTGGTTAATAAAACGGTGCCCAGCCTTCCTTGACACGGCCAGGGCCACTTGAATTTACCAGTGCGAAATCGGTATAACGTTGTTGGCTGCTTTTCCGTGTTTAAACTAAATGCAAACCATGACTAATCAGTTGCTATTTCCAATTATTAGCTGCGTCGAACGCTGTTAATTCTCACGCGGAGTACAACGTGTAGCCTTGAGATTCACAACGAGTAACGAGATTCCCTACGATTAACGAGATTCCCAACGCGATTGATTTGCGTAGCAGCCTTGCGACGCAAAATAAAAACTGCTTCGCAAAACAACAATAATGTATAGTAAAGTGCGATGCGATACTGCTTATGTCGAGCCCTGTGGCTGACCAATAATCATTTCGGAACGAAAAGCAACGGAGTAGTTGGCCAGCGTGCGGTCGATGGTCACATTTTAGAACGGAACTGATTTCATAAATGAGCTTGCACGTTTGTGCACAATTCCGATTCTATTCCAACATCGGTTTTGTGGAAATCAGCCATAAGAGATCCACTATACAAGGGTGATAATGCAAGTAACTAGCTGCATTAGCCTGCTTGGCACAGTCTGTGAAGCAAAAACTTTTTTAAAAATGTTGCATTCCGAACCGAGTGGCTCCAGAGGCATCACTTCCTAGCTATCCCGGCCAGTCTGTCTGTGACTTATGTTAGTATAAATGCCCTGCTGTCGTCTGTTAGGGTTATGCTTCGGTCTAGGCCCTGGCCTACTTTTCATTATCAATATGCCTTACCGACTACCTATATCAAGAAATAAAATTCACGGATATTATATTGAGGCTTACATAACTAAATAGTAACTAATCCTAGTAAATGAGAGAGACCTGTACTAGGTATTTAAAGTAGTTGAAGCCAATGAACATTAACACATTTAAAAAAAAAAGGTGTTTTTTATTGAACCAATGGGATTCCGTATTCATTTGTGCTTGTCAACTGATAAAAAAAAAACCACAAATAAGGTGATAAGGAGATGAGAGTAATACATTTCACTAGAACAACCAGAAAATAAACATTTCAGTATAACTAATTCAACCGGAATAAAAAACTTTTTTTTTTCTTCAATTTTCGCATTTTTCGGGTGCAAGCATCTATTTAGAAGCAAGTATACTGAGGTATCACTCTATAAACCTTTTTTTTATTTCAGTTTTCAGTTTACTGATAATTCGGAAACGTCCGGAAATTGTGCAGCGAGCACTAAACCAAGTCCAAGCAAACACGTCTCTTACATCGTTGTGAACTTTGATGCAACACAATCCGTTAAAAAATACTGTATTTGTGCATTACCATCCACTGTCACGTTTACACGGTTGGCAGGAATTCGGCGTGTCGCCCCCAGCAAGGCAGCGCCCTAGGCGGGCGCCTTGCTCGTCTTACCCTTCCTACGGCCCTGGGACCGGGTCACTTTTTTTTGGGTCCGGTGACCCGGCTGAACACGGCAGACCTGGCTTGACCCGGTGACCCGACCAGACATGGATTTACCTGAGGACTCAATTGGATCTACATTGACCAGACCGAACCAGGCAGTGATCTTGGGCAGGGAAGCACAAAACTCAAGTTTGTTTGCTTGTGAAAGCATATTCATTAAAGTCGCTAACGATTGTACCTTGTTAACACATGCGTGCCTTTTTTTTTTTTTTTTACCAATTTTCCGATTAATTTGGGTAAAGAAATAGTTTAGCTGTATAGCTAAGCTATAACAACAGAAGGGTTGATGGTCAATTTTAACAACAATTATTTCAAAATCAACCAAAAAAGCGAACGATTGTTGTGGGCTAGTAGCCAGCTGACTCACCTCACCAGCCAGTGGCCATTGAGGCACTATTGCCAGATCGCAAATGATTCTTCGATTAACTCAAAATTTTGTGGAAAGCACTCAGAATGGTCAAAAATTAATTTTTTTACTACATAATTTGTTCTTCATGACGACAACATTTGGTCTATTGTTAAGCTTAAAGAACGAATTTAGCAGTAAATATTAGTGAGTCCGACTCCACTAAAAAAAACTTTGTTTATTATTGTCGCTATTATTATTATTGGGTGGATTTACTAAAAAAACAAAAAAAAAATTTTCTTTAGAGCACTTTCGATACTTCCACAGAAAAAAATTCAATTAATCTTCATCTGTGGCTTAGGTGTGGATCAGTGGGTCTCCAAATCAGTTGAGATCCCCAGGTCAGTATAAATGGACAGATCTAATCCGAAAGTCCGGATCACTGGATCCGACCCGAATTTCCGGGTCATTGGGTCTGACCCAAATTTCCGAGTCACCTGGTCTGACCCGAATTTCCGGGTCTGGTTCTCAGACTCGGTGACCCGGCCTAAAACTCGACCCGGTGACCTGGTTCAACCCTGCTTAACAAATGTAAAGTTCTACATGTTGACCCCAACAACTTCTATGAAGTCATTCGCTGAAGTCAACCAGGCAAACTCGTGTTACATAATAATAATAATAAAACTTTTATTTCCACATACAAAATGGAAAAGGATCAAGAATGGCCTGTTTAGCGCCACTGACACCTGTCAGAATAATTTAAATAAGCAAATAGGGAAAGAAAAGTAGATATACAAAACCAGCAATCATTACATAAAAGAAATCGTAGGGGAGGGGGGGGGGGGAGAGAACAGAGAAAAACATTACATGAAGACCCGAAAAATTAATGATCAAGCAGGCTAAAAACATCTCAGAAACATGGCAAGGTCAGTTTCCTTCAGGTTCCGCCTGAAAATATGCAAGCTTGCGGACTTCACTACCCCCGACGATAAGCTGTTCCAAGGGCGCACCACACAATTAGAGAAGAAATACCTTCTACAATCCCTTTTAAAAGGCAACACAGTAAGCTTAAATTAATGCCCGTGGTAAACCCATTTCCACGGACCCAGGATTAAGGTCGACCAGACCACGCAAAATGTAGAAAGTGAGACAAAGGTCAGCGTGCAATCTCTGCAGCTCAAGAGACTCCAAACCAAGTTTAGCTAAACGTCTAGCATAAGGCAGGTTATAAAATCCTGGTAGGTGCTTCATAAATGTTCTTTGCACAGACTCAATATGCCTGATGTCTTTAAGATGATGCGGAAACCAGACTGGGCTGGCATACTTGAGGATGGTACATAAATAACGAATGCCCTGACCAGTGTCCGTACATCGCAGGAGACAAAACATCTTCTCACCATATACCCAACTTGTTTTGCCCGACTAACAAGTAGATTGCAATGGTTTGAGAAATTTAAATTAGATGAAAAGTTGACATCGAGATCCTTTATACAGTACTCAGCGTTAAGGGCATGATTTTCAAGTGAGTATGTGCAATTACAATTATTGTTTCCAAGATGGAGCACAAAGTTTTTGCCATTGTTAATAGGGAGTTGTGACTCAGCTGACCAACGGAGAATACCTTCAAGAGATGCCTGCAGCAGTGCATGGTCATTAACGTCCGTAATGGATCGGTACAACTTAATATCATCAGCAAATTTTGGTAGTTTAGCATTTTGTTTATCTGTCGAATAGCCAGTTTACGTGACCTTTGTCCTAAAATATGAAGGTTATTGGGCACGCCTGGGATGTGTATGTGTCTCTAAGCAGCCTCATGTGCCACTTTCCTTCGAAGACGTAACCTCTCATTCGTCAGACCCCACCTTGAATATATCCAGGCGTGAGCAACTAACTCGGTTAAACACCAAAAGTTCCTTGCGGTCATACAAAGGCCCATACCAAGCTTGTTTGGTGACTAGGCCTAGCATGACTGACCATCACGTGAGAGGAGATTTAATGCACGTTTAACACAATTATGACCATTCTAGCATTCTTGTTCTGAATGCATCTTTCCGTAGATATACAATTATATATATAGCTGCCAGCTCGGTAACCTAGTGCGCTGGTCCCACAGTCGTGACCCTAGTAGCACTTCTTCAGTCAACTTGATATGAAAACAGCGGTGTATGTAGTTTACCTTTGTCAAAATGCTTGTAAATAGTTTGGGGTCGCTGACATTTCAAAGGGCTCAACCCGTAGATGCTGAAAGTTTGGTAATCGATTACTGATGTGGCAGTAACAAAATCAAGCTAAGTGGGGCAGCAACACATTTCTGAGTTTCCCACTCCCCTGTTTTTGTTTTTCCTTGAAGTGCTTTTCAACTGTACGAAAGGGAATTTGTTAGTGTTAACAGTAATTACACACGTACATGCCGAAATCCCAAAACTGTATAGGTTCTGTTTCTTTTAGTGTTACAATGTTTTAAGTAAGAGCAACGCACTATTCCTCAGGTTTACCCTAACTGAAACCAGAGTTGTGCATTCAAAAAAGACTAATATGGTCAATTTGTGTTGGGCAATTTTTTTGTAACAGTGCCCATGCACACGACGTTTTGTTTTTGTTGGTGGTGGTTGGGAGGTGGGGTTCATAGTTGTATTATTCTTCCCCCCCCCCTCACACACAAACACACACACAGACTTCAGGACACCTTGCTCTCCATTGACAAATACAGCTAGGACGGAAAGAACTTTCTGCATGTATGCTGAATTCATAGCCTCATTGGGCACAGACAAGTAAGGTATAAATTTCATTTTGAGTATTGCCTATAATGTTGAAAACTCTTACAAAGTAATTGCTTATTATTTATTTTATTTATTTGTTTGTTTTAAAAGATCCAGCATGCGCTGCAAGATACCTTGGAGCACTGCGTCAGCTAGAACGCAAAGCTCCGTCGAAAACGGACAAACACACTATTGTTACAACTATGGAAGACTCCGCAAAAAATGAAGGAACACAGTCTCATCTGGATTTTAAAGAGAGTCTTGGTAAGCTGTGATGCATGTTTTTCACAAGGGCTCCATTTTTTTTGCGTTTTACTCCACTGAGTTGTTATCGTGGCAGCTTGGTTAGCATTTCAGATTATTTTAGTTTGGCAATTATAGGCAGCAGCCAGCAGTTCTGTGATCACTGCAATTAAACCTTATTAGACCCGGAAGCAAAATATTTTCAGTCACTCTGCACTAGGGAATCATTCGCAAATTAACCCAAGTTTCTAGCAATTTAGACCCCCCCCCCCCCCCATCTGCCTTGTAACACCAGCATGACACTTGAAGTGACCCCACCTAAAAAATATATAACATTTTCTTACGCCATCCAATTGTATAGTTCTTATTTGGCGGAATTCGTGGCTGACATACTTAGTAGACTATGTGCGTATTGATTGGATGTAGGCTAGTGAGTAGGACTTTGAAGAAAAATCATTTTAAATTGTAAACAGAAGTTAGGAAAATAGTTAAGCTATTTATTTTGCAAAAATTAGTATTGTACCTAACACTTCGTCAAACTCCTCCCTCTCCCGTCATAGCAGATGGGAACATTTACTTAATTCCCACCCCCCTCCATTTGTTACATAATTAAATGCCCGTTAAGCTTTGTGTAGAATTTTTAGTTGTTTTTGTTTCGTAAATCTTGATCCGGCATGGCTGTTTAGGACCTGCTTTTTGTTATTGCGACCAACCTAACCTAAGGCATTTATCTTTCTATTGCCAACGAAAATGTACATTGCCTGTAAATTTTCGCATTTTATTCTCAAATGCTGTTTTCCTCCAGAAACCAATTACCAGCCAACTCGCTAACCCCGAAGCGTGCGTCCGCACTTCCATCCCTACTACTGTAATATAAAAGCGCTCAGGGTGCATCGATGTCAACTTTTATTCTTTGGAGCCTGCTCCGTGTGGACGTGCCCTTCTCCCTCGTTGCCATTTCCAGATTTGCGAAAGCTAAATCCTCCTCATCGTGGCTAAGGAACCTGGCTCCAAGCCACTGGGAAAGTGCCTCTCTCGGTCGGCTGGCTCCAGCTCATGTGCTTCACCGGGTGTCGCACCCTCTCTTTCATCGTCCTGTTGGGATATGCCAAGACAATTTGCCTCACAAACCTCTAAGGTTGATTGTGGCATTATTGCACCTTTGCATTTGCCTGCTGCCACTTCTTTTACTTCTCCCGGTGTTGTTAACTCACCGCATCCGTCCAGTATCCTGACTTCAGAGCTTGAGTGGACTGCTTCCAAGACACTTGTGGCCCCTCCGGGGCTCTTCAACGGCTGCTGCTCCCAGTGGGATTCCACCCACATCCTATGATGAGACTTATTTCGGTTTTCATGATTTTCTATTCACACAAGCCAACTTATCTGAAGATCAGCTGATTTCTATCAACGAGAATTTGGAACCAATTCACAAGTATTTTACTTCCTTGGTACAACAATCGGTTGCTTCTATTGCCATTCAAGAATCCTTGCGCCAAGAAATCACCGCTACTAAGGCAAAATGCTCCAAGCTGAAGCTGAAATCTTGCGGGCCAATTAGGACTAAGTCTTCCAAACCAATCTATAAAATTTGAGCCCTTAGACCTCACGGTCAGCGCCTGCTCGAGAACAGTCACTTTGGCCCTAGCCACTTTGCCTCGAACCTTATCAATGTTCCATGAGCCGTTTGTCTAAGGCGAAAATAAATGAACGTTTGGAACGGGCTCATAACAATCGGAAAATAACCTCGTCTCGTCACATTCAGTTGGTGGCCGCCTGACTCATTACGTAAAGAAGTGATGTGAGATCACGGACAATGCCTGGGTCTTGCTCTGGTCTCGCTTGGATACACATCCGAATTCTTAAGTTACCTAAGTCTTGTCTCGATGCTAGTAACGCAGCCCCGGCTTTCCCGTCGGTGGAGCTCGTCGCGGAGGTACAACTCCTCCTTCGGAAGTAGCAGTGGATGAATGCCAGATCGCGAACAGTCCAGGATTTTACAGAGGGATTTTCTTGGTGCCAAAGAAATCCAGATGCTTTTGTCGAATGCCCTCATTTCAAGATGGTGATGCTTACCACCATTCGGAGCACCATTCAGAAAGGGAGTTCACAGTCTCCCTGGACTTTAAAGATGCATAAACCATGTTCCCTTGCATCTTACAGTCTTCCGTTTCTTTCATGTCATCTTGGAAGAATGAGTTTATCACTTCAAC
This sequence comes from Lithobius niger, assembly GCA_023313725.1. Taxonomy (NCBI): domain Eukaryota; kingdom Metazoa; phylum Arthropoda; class Chilopoda; order Lithobiomorpha; family Lithobiidae; genus Lithobius; species Lithobius niger. The sequence goes on along the minus strand of JAHWFP010222560.1, from coordinate 57,740 downwards.
GCAATTCCCTTTGGGTTGTGGAAGGCTCCCTGTTGTCTTCACATCCATTATCAAACCAATTCTGGTGCTTCTCCACTCACAGGGCCTGCGCATGCATGCGCTCCTCGACGACTGGGTTTTTCAGAACCTTTCCCAAATATATATTTCCTCCAAGATAACGGTGTCCCTAGTTTTGGGATCAACACCCTGAAGTCACATTTCGCTCCAGCACAAGTAGGGGTGTTGTTCAACATTCAGAAGGTCACGGTTCTTTCTCCCGAAAGAAACTCATCCATTAGGCAGGGACCAATTTTTCTTCTTCGTTCGGACAGCTTCACATTGTTCCAGTTGTGCAAACTGATTTAGAGTACCTGACTCAGCGTCCGATCTGGTCCGTACGTCCGTTGGAGGGTCCGATAACTTCATTGGTAACAAAAAGAAGTGGACCAATTGCACAAAATCCTTTCCCATCGACGGATCTTCTGTGGTGGTGCAACACACTCAACACCTCGTCAGGAGTCCCCACTGCAGAAGCAGAGCTACAGTAAATCTTAGTGATAGATGCGTATCTCGAAGGCTTGGGGTGCCTACCAACCCTCATTGACAACGAGAGGATTGTGGGCAAGAGTTGAGATGAGGAACCATATCAATGTCCTGGATTTGAGGGCGTCTTCTTGACAATCCTCCAATTTCAAGTTCATTTCAAGGGCAAAACATTTTAAGTCTCGATGGACAACACCACCGCTGTGGCATACCTTCAGAAGGATAGAGGAACTCACTCTGCCCTAATGCACTACCAAGCAGACGACATCTTCAACCTGGTAGACCAACTTAAGTTCAAGATATTGCTCCACATCACGGGACGCTGATACATTCTGGCAAACGAACTCTTCAGGAACGCAACGATACCTAACACCGAGTGGTCTCTGTGGGATTGCGACTCCAGCGAGATCTTCGCTGTATGGGGACAGCCATATGTCGAACTGTTTGCAACCAGTTAGAACAGGCAGCTTCTCCATTACATCAGCCCATTTCCAGACACGAAAGCTTGGGCGACAGATTCTCTGTCGATGTCGTGGGGCAATCTCTTCGCATATCGCGTTCATCCTCACGCTATTCATCGAGAAGATGTGAAGGCGCACACAGAGAAAGGGACGTCCCATTCATGGAATCCCTTCAGTCCTAAAACTTCATGCTTGGATGCTATCCTCCAATTGCGTAAAGCAGGTGGACTTTCAGATGAAGTTGCCTTTAGGATCATACACAGCCTTCGGGGGAGCACCCACAATGTCTGTCACGGAAAATGACTTTGGTGCAGTGCAAGGTCGATTAATCCCTTGGCTCCATCTCTGAAAGACTTCACTGATTTTCTCAACCAATTCTTCAATGGCAGTGTCAACATGGCAGGAATCCGGATATACTGTTCTGCCATCAATTCCGTGCTACGAGTCGCAGGGAAAATTCGTCAAGGACTTTCACATCTCCTCCTTGAACAGAGCTTTCAGCGTGGAAAGGCTGGTGACCAGGGTATCATTTCCTGCAGTGGGATCTTCCGTTGGTCATTAACAGCTTTCTGGAGTAACCATACGAACCAGTGTCATCAACTACTGTAGGACTGTTGACTAGAAAGACTGTTTTCTTGGTCGCCCTTGCATTGGAAAAACGCTGCTTTCAGTTGCAAGCCCTCAACAGAGACGAGGCCTATCTGAAATTTGCTCCGGACTTTTCTTCGGTTTGTTTGCTGCCGAGAGCTTCTTCAGGTCAAAAACTCAATGCCCGTCGAAATCGTCTCAAGTCTTTGTGATCCAGCCCTGGGCCCACTTCCTGACGACGAGGTGGAAAGCCTGCAATGTCCGGTTTGTGCCCGACGCCTTGAAAGACAGAGGATCCAGCGTGGACGAAAAGCCAAACAGACCTGTGACTACCGTACATGACTACAGTAGGACAGGTGACACCTACTTTGATTGCTGCCTGGATCAAATCAGGGTCCAATGCAACACCAACCATGTAGAAAGCTGTGCAACATCTGTACCCAAATCTTTCGCGATCCTCCTTTACTGACTCCTCTGCCCGGTTGAAGGACGAGGTGACTGCTACATTGAAGAATGTCTCCCACCCCCCGCCTACCCAGTAAAAAAGTGGTGTGTATGCAGTGCCCTGCGTGCAGTGTGAAAGTGTCTACGTCGGAGAAAACGAAGGATGTGCAAAACAGTGCACAAATATCAGATAGTCGTTGATTAGCCTGACAAGAGGAACAGTGTCGCTATCCACTCTATGAAGTCCAAGCGTAAGATTGACCTGACAGCCTCAAAACTCCTTATTAAGTCTTAACACCCATTGCAACCCACACCGTCTACTAACATCCTTTACAGCCAACGTCTAAGAGAGCTTTGGTAGCCTGGCTAATAGCTTCTTCAAAAGCAATGAAATTCAACTAATGCATCTCCATTACCCAACCTGTCCAAATATTTCTAAGATCTTAACTCCCAATCTCTCTTCTCTCGTAGCTAAGAAATGGGACTCGCTCATTAAACTAGCAGCGATGCTAGTCGAGAGATGGTAGCACTGTCGCTGAAAAACGAGTGAGCATTTGCTGATGCTCGATTCAATTGTACGTTGTTTGTTGTTTGTGAATTTGTCGATTTTGTTAGTGTTGCTCCTGCCTGATGAAGGTGTAGGTCAATAGTAATTTGGTAATTTGTTAGACCTAGTAGTACAAATTCACTTTATGGCAAAAAACTACCGAAAATTCAGAGTAAACCAGTTGTGTGTGTTTGCTTTTCATTTGGCTGATGTGTTAAAAACTGTTGTCTATTTTTTTTCTGTGTAGCCGACATAGACATTCGTACTTAAGTAACATTTGTTTATTTTAATTCATATTTTCAGAGCCTTTTCCATGGTCAAAAAAGTCCGTACAGTTATTAATAATCCTCCGTAGTGACATGGACGCGCAGTTTGCCTCACCTATGTGCAAGAAGCTTGTTCTCTGGGAAGAAATTTCTAGAAAAATGAATGACGTCGGTGGCTACAAAGTGCCTAGGTCAGTGTGTGATAAAAAATGGCGAAATCTTAAAATCACTTACAAGAGGATTAGAGACCATAAGAATAGAAACACTAATAAGATAGCTTGGGAATTTTTTGATCTTATGGATGAATGGGCGAATAGAAAGATAGAAAGTTCGCCGGCACGTACAAACACCAAGGCAAATACAACCATGGATGAAGATGATGGCATCGAAGATGATGCGGCAGATCAGTCTGATTCTTCGTCATCGTCTGAGCCTATTAGTGATGGTAGTTCATCACCGCACAGTAACAAACGTCAGAAGACTAATGTCAATGACGGCGGTGAAAGTTCCAAGGCCTCGTCTACCAAACTTTCACGTGGTGTTAAACGCAAACATGATTCCAGTGATGTACCGCCGAAGTGGTTTGAGGACTTTATGAAGCAACGTAAAATTGATCATGAAAGACGGTACAAATTGGAAGAGCGACGTCTTGAACTTGAAGCGGCCCAAGTGAAAGCAATGGAAAAACTGGTAGCAGCCATTACGGAGAATATGTGCAAGTCAACTAACTCGTCTTAATTTACCAATGGTGACTAATAGAAGCAATCTGGGGTTAAACATTTTAAGTAAAAAAGCACGTCAACAGTCCGTTTGATTTATGGTCATGTTAAATTTGAAGCTAAATTTCAAAGGGTAGCATGAAGCTGCATTATTAGTAAAAAGACAGTTATACAAACTACGAGTAAAAAAAAAAGCTTGTACGGTATATACAATTGTTTTTCGAAGTTTAAGAAGTTTCGAAGTTGTAAGAGAATATTTTCTTTTTGTGTGACCTATTTGAAATAAGGTAACTCAGCATGAGATTACATGAAGTTTACATTAGTAAATTATGTTTCTGTGAATACATGTAGTGTAAAAATTACCTTTATGTTTTATATTCATATACAAAATGGAAATATTTTCCACAGTAGGCCTAGCAATGCTGTTTATTTTCATTACATTTCATGTTTTTTGTATTTGTTCATCTTATAATTAAGCTGCAACCATCGGTGTCATACTTTCCCATACTTACCACCAAATATAAATAGGCACAATTATGAGGCAGACTGTTTTCACCTTAGATTCCGGCAGTATTACCAGTATACTTAGTACCTAAGCTTGGTTCAACTGATGCTGACTCAAACTGCTACAATTTTAAACATAAAATTGGTTAATACTTATCCTAAAATACATCACTTCTATTTTGGCTTGTTTGTTAGAAAAACTCGATTACCTGCCCAATCTACCTAATTTTTCGATCTACCTGACAGCGTGCTGCCCCGGGTGGCCATTGCTCAGTGCTCACTTTTTTCGCTCTCTCCTACTCGGATAGATGGGTGGGCTCTACCTGAAGGTGCTTATTTTAGGATATGTAAAAGCCAATTTTAGGTTTAAAATAGTAGGTTTCACTTAGCTCCGATAATGCTCACATTTATTTTGGCCGACTTCGTCCCAGAGGAGGTAGGTAAAACGAGCCCTGCTGTCTGTAGCTCAAAAACCTTCACACCTTTACCTCAACTTACTATCCGACCACCAGCCTCTTTTGTTATGTGCTGGGGATTCTCTCACCCGGCACTTTTGCTCCTGCCATTATGTGTTGGTTCTGGCTGGTGAGTTCCGACAGGTCCCCAGTGCTCTGTAATAATGGCAAGTGATTGTTGTCTTGTGTTTCCAGGTGCAGGCTGCCTTTGTCTCCTAAATGGGTACGCCAGCTGCATAAACCTATGAAGCTGCTACGGCTCTTAGCTCGTGAGCCCATGTTTCTTCTGGTATGTCCACGCTTTCCTCCGAAGACTTGTATGCTTTTCTGATGGTCTCGCAGAACCATTATTCGTGGAATAAATTTTTAACTTTAATATATGCTCAATTTCACACCACCAGGCACTATACTCACTGCAGACAGGGTCCGCACAAGGCCTTGAATTCCTTGAAAAGCGTTAAATTTGAAAACCAAAAATTCAAGGCTTGAAAACTGGAAAGTTTGTTGTCCAAACCTTGAAATGGACGTGAATTGTGGAGTGCACATTATTTGGAATGAGGTCAATACAGTTCAGGTTAGGTTAGGTATAAAATTAAATAAATGACTAGAAATACGGTAGTACAGCCAAATCCATGCATTTTCTGTGAATGCTTCTTTTTCCCGGATTGGACTGGAGACAGAGAGAGAGAGAGAGAGAGAGAGCTGCCTTGCAGTGCAAGAATTATGCGCCAGAAGTTGTAGCTGTGCAAGTGCTGTTCCACTGGCTGTTAGTTGCTGTTTTCCTTCTGCCTCTTCATCCATTGGTGGGAGCATGGACCTGTATACTACCACACTACACGGTGGGATGGGAGCAACCCTCTCCAATGTCGGTCGCCACTCACCATTTGGTGAATGAAAATCAACAGTTGGTGACTTGGAATTTAGTCCTACTCGCCAAAACGGTGACTAGCAATAGAAAATTACGCCGAAATGGTGATATCTCGGGAACCTAACAAGCTAGAGACGAACGGTTTGCGGCGTTTTGCTCAAGTTTACAAGGGCTACAGCCTTTTCTGCAACAGTAATGGGGTGAAAGAAAGTTTTATAACTCTATAAATGCATAAATTAGAAAAACCATGCATTGTGCAAGATATTTTTGGTATTTGGCGAGTAAAAATTCTCAAATGGCGAGTTCTTTTTAAGGTCTACTGGCCAAGTGGCGACTGCACCTGGAATGACATTCGAGAGGGTAGGATGGGAGGACACAACGTTCACATAGCTCCATACTGCAACCGTCAACAACAAAATTGTTAAAGACACGAAAATGGCAGTGAATGTTACAAACAAAACTGAGAACGGGATGGTGTTAATATTAACATCTGGCAAAATTCTGGAATATAAAAGATAATTTTGCTAATTGACTGCCAAGAGATTTGAAATGAGCTGTAGATTAGCCTTGAAAATGGCTTCATCTGTTGTGTATTAACCCTGTACAGAGTTTTGTGTCGTCCGTCTTCATCAGGCTATTGGGATAACGCTGGTTTTTCTTTCTCCTTCATGGTTGTCATGTGCTAGATTCAAATTTCGCGTTGTGCGTAGCCTCTGGTAGTTGTTATGCTGTTCAGTCCTCAAACTCCACTTAGTCGAAAATTGCTCACTGAACCTTTTTGCGATCCACTGCGATTTTTGCCGCAGAAAATGTCTTTGATGAGGTAGCCTTACTCACAGTTAAGTCAATCGGAAAGAAAAGCGGTCTGACACCTCCGAAGTTTTTAGGTACAACTTTAGTGCTCTTACGGTTGAAGTTTTCCCTGGTTCTCTCTGCCTACTAGGGTTCCGAACTTCCAAGTCCCTGGACGACTATTGGCTTCGTCAATTCTTCAGGCCTGTGTGTTTTCGCTCTAAACTCAACTTTGTAGAGCAGAACGCTTTTCCCGTCTTTGGCAAACCCGATGCTCTGTTTGCTTCTAGAGAATGCTGCTAGTTTGCATTGTCGACTTGCCATTGCCAGGGCTACCAAGAAAATTGTCTTTTGCGTAGCAATTATACCTTTCAAAGTGGTTCGTATGGGTGTTTCGAGAGACTTGCCAGCACCAGAGGAAAGTTCCATCCCAGGAAGAATTTTCCGATTATTGGTCTCAGGATTCCGAAATATTGGATCATTCTTGTAATGAATATGGTTGGAAATGATCTCTTGCTTTCTGTAAAAGGCCAGGGCCGAGTTTATCGCCGATCCTGTACCCTTTTATTGCCATGACTGAAAAGACTTGATTGAATAGCACTACATAAAACTTAGCAATATCTGTAGCAGCGGTTTACTTTTCTTTGACTGATGACATGCTGGAAGAGGTCCTGCTTGAATCCGATGGCGGGAGATCCTTCCGGTTCCTCCTAGAATCTACTGCTGGTGACTGACTGCTAATGCCAGAGGATTGTTGACCCTGATCTCGAATGTAGTCTCAACAAAACTCGGAAAAATTCCGGAAAAAAATTACCGCACACTTTCACAATCAAAACAACAGCTTTGTCCTGCGAATTTTCGATAGCTTGGGCTGCTATCTTCTTCGGGCCTCAAGAATATCGTTCGGACTTATCCTTATCAAGGATATAGTTCGACGAACTATCGCATTTGAATTTGGCTGGCAACGTTGCCTCCTGTATTTGTGTTGCGGGCCTAGATCGTTCGTTCCTATTCTCCACTGACAATGAAGTCGACCTACCAGATTGTTGCTCCCTAAATGCTTCACTCTAGGAAATGAAGGGCCTTGAATGTTCATCAATTGCACATTTTTCTTCTCATGCTCTTGAATTGCAATAGATTCAAGACACCTGAGATCCTGAGTCCTTCCCGGGAGTTTTCTTTCTTAGTTCCAAGAGTTGACCAGTTTCAGACTGCAGACCCACACCTACTGACTCCAGAATGTGATTAGGATTGCCTCCTTTATAACACTACTGATTGGCTACTGACTGCTTCCCTTTTTTATTTGATCCATTGTAAAGGAATACTGTGGCTTTCCCCCACTGGCTGCAGCAAAAGCCACCATCTTGTTTTGACTTGAGATCGGAATTTCAACATGTTGTCGGAATGGGACTGGAAGTTGAATCCCTAATTCTAGATTTTCTTGGTTAAAAAAACTCGAATGAAGAAAAATTACGGGTCCCCAAAACCTCCGTGTAGGGTTGAACAGGGCGTCACATTCTTAATTGCCGTAGGTGGGCAGTCACCCAACTGCAGATTGGCTGGAGCCAATGGCCTTTAGTCGCCCGCGTCTTGAATAGCGCAGCGCGAAATGGGAGGCCACAAAAGCGTCTATTTTTTCCTCCGAATTTGCCGAAATTCAATTTTCTGCATTCTGGTTAGATAGCTTCAAACCATAGACCATCAATTTCATGTTGGGTTGCATCGAGTTGAATGCATCGCCGAGCAGGCCCGGGATTCTCCGTGATTAGCGACGACTCGATGACTGATGGCGTGGCCGTGGAATTGACTTCACTCCTGCTGAAACTCCGGTTAACTACATCTCCCAGCAAAAAATCACCGTCTTCTAGACCCACGCTAAGCGATCACTCATCCAGTGATCCTATTTTACCTCCAGCTTCTACTTTTCGTATGCGCTGGATTTTTGCCATGATCGTAGGAAGCCTTTCATCTCGACCTCTGAATGAGAATTGCAGCACATTTCACAAAGACAAAATCTACAACGTCGGCATTCCAAATGACTATCTCCCATTGTCAACTGGTGCCACACGATCCATAGGTAATTTTATTGCCCATTGGAGATAACGGTCGACGCACTAGGCATAATAATCCACAACACAAACGTCACACTACGAGCTTGTGTTGCAGGCACGTCCGCACGTTGCCTGCCCAACGAAAAAAGTAAGCAATGGTCGCCCTGGTGCAGTGATTGCGTCTGGGGGCATGCTGTCAGGTAGCCCGAAAAATTAGGTAGACTGGGCAGGTAAAGGAGCTTTTCTAACAAAACAACCAAAATAAAGGTGAGTAGGATCAAACTGAAAAAAAATTTTCCTTCAGGGTTTGTTTACATACCAATGCTTTTTTTTTTTTTATTGTGGGCTGTGGACTCCGTAACAATTTTTTAAGGGTCTTGTTTGGTTTCGTTTAATTTTTTGGCAACTAATTTTAAAACTTTATACTTATTATAAGCTACCAGGGGTGTGTGAGCTCAACTTTTTCACATCGAATCGAGTTCGAGTTTCAAAGATGATCTTGAAGGTTGTTACAATTACCATATGCTAAACCAATTAAATAGTTTTTTCGTGTGACATAAACACTACAGACGACACGACTTTATTTCTGCCTCTTTCGAAAACTGAACTGAATTGAGTGATATAAAAAATACTTTGTTTATACAGGCCGTTGTAAAGCGTACACTTTTAAAGTGTATTTTATATAATTTGAGTAAAATTTTAGGTTTGCTTCAATTTATCGAAGAAGAAAACTAATTTTTTAAAGTCGTCGAAACTTGTAATGCTACTCGAAATTTCTATTTCTTTGTGCTGTAAAAGTACTACACCTGTCAATTTTAGCAATATTGTCCCAATGATGCTATTAGATGCTTGAGACTTGAATAGCCACCTCAGTGACCCAACCGCGCATGCGTGGTCCTCCCTATAAGAGTGGCGGCTACGCGGGCTCGTCATCTCTTTGTCTCAAGCTGCCGTCCTGTACGGCCGCTCGTTCTGTTGGTATTTCGCCTTCGCTGGCGTCTTCGAAGCTCCCTTCCCGGCCTTCGTTGGATCTGAAGAGACCGTGGCTCCCTTCCCCATCCTCTCAGGTTGGTCCCACCTTCCGTTCGGCAGTCAGAACTCTCCCCTGCCCTTCGGTCGACCCGTCCCTTCTGGCTACTCCTTGCCAGGACAGAAGACACCGTTGCTCCCTTCCCGTGTTTACCCGGAACCGTTCCACCTCTCATTCCAAGCACCTTCGTTTTATTGCTTTCGGCCGTTCTGGAACGAGCTGTTTGTCCTTCGTTGGAAATGAATCATCGTGGCTCCCTTCCCGTGCATCCCGGGACCGCCCCACCTTCCGAACCGGCTTCCTCCTTCGTCCCCCTGCCTTTCGGCCGTTGTTGGACGGGCCACCTGCCCTTCGTTGGAAATGAAATCAACGTGGCTCCCTTCCCGTGCAATCCCGGGACCGATCCACCTCCCGAACCGGCAACCTGCTTCGTCCCGTTGCCCTTCGGTCGTTTTTTGAACGGTACACCAGCCCTTCGTTGGAAATGAAATCAACGTGGTTCCCTTCCCGTGCAATCCCGAGACCGATCCACCTCCCGAACCGGCAACCTCTTTCGTCCCATTGCCCTTTGGCAATGCCACCGGCCCTTCGTTGGAAATGAAGACAACGTGGCTCCCTTCCCGTGACCATTCCTCCTTGCGAACCTGCAACCTCCTTCGCCTTTCACCTTTTGGCCGTTCTTTGAACGGGTCGTTTGCCCTCCATTGGAAATAAAAACAACGGGGCTCCCTTCCCGTAGAATCCCGGTCCGACCCACCTTCCGTTCAAGCTACCTCCTTCGCCTCTTTGCCCTTCGGTAGTTCCCTGGACGGACCGGCCGCCCTTCGTGGGAATTGAAAACAATGTGGCTCCCTTCCCGTGATTCCCCGGGAACAATCCACCTTCCGAGCCGACAACCTCCTTCGCTTTATTACCTTTCAGTCGTTCCTGGACAGGACGCTCGCCTAAGTGACAACAGTGCTCACCGGAGCACCTTCCCGCAGTTTCCCGTGTCCGGCCCACTCTGCAATTACCTTCAGGTACTCCTGGTCTCAGAACAGACAACAACGCGGCGCTGGGTACAGTTCCTCCTTCCGAACCGTCTACCTCCATCGACTCGTCGCCTTTCGGTCGTTTCCTTTGAACCACTCGCCCTTCGCTGAAATTGAAAACATCGTGGCGCCTTTTCCGTGCATCCCCAGGACCGATCCACTTACTTCAACTCTTCTTTCGGTCGCCCTACCAGGTTGCCCCTTCGTTCGTTTCGGAAACGTTATGGCTATCTTCCCTTGCTCCTGCTGCCGTTTCATCTCTACCTTCAGTTCCCTTCCTTCGGGTCATCTGTTCTTCATTACGGAATTGTCATAACTTCCATACTCCCGACTCCGCCCAACCTCAGCACCGGCTACCGTCATTCGATCTCTGCTCTTCGTTCAAACCAGAAACATCGCAGTTCTTTCTGCCTAATTCGCCTTCGGCCGTCTTCTCTGAAACTGCCAAAACCGGCTAATTTTTCTCCACGCCCTCCCTAGGTGGTTCCGCCTTTGAAGAAGCTCCATGCTTCACTTGCCCTTCGATCGCTTTACGAACGTCAGCAGCCTTCAGTTGCACCGCCCAACCTTGCCGAAGCTGAGATTTCATGATTCCATCGTTCCTTCCAGTTTGGGGCACTGTTTGGTGTGTCAGTAGCTGCCGATGACTTCACCCAGGATTGTTGGGAGAGGGGTGTGCCCCTCGTGCACGATGCCTCTCGTCCAACCATCCGGGTTCTTGGTCATTCTTCCCTATGCACCCGTTTCACGATGTTTCCACACCAGCACTACAACCTCCTCTGCCTCGTGTTCTGCCTCCTTCACTACTAGGTAGCTTCTTCTGCTTTTCACCCGATGCATGTGACCCTTCATCTGGATCGTTTGATCTGCGCCGGGCTAGAATCGACGCATCCTCCCCATACCGGGCCGAACCTTCATCTCGTCCCCTTTTTCTGTCCTTCTGCTGCTTTCACTCCCTACCTGGGCCTGCCGTTTCTTTCCGGCTTCTCGTCAGGACCCTTCGTCCGCCCACTGTCTTTCGGTAAGCCGGGGCCTACGACGTCCCCACGGAACTTCTCCACGCTACCTACATCTCTGCTCCCTTCAACTGGAATCAAAAAAAAAAAAAATAGTATAACATAGCTCACAAAAAATTCAACACTTGTTCGTCCGGTTGGCCCGAACACAAATCCGTTCGCTCGCCCACACCTCCTTATGTGGATGGCTGTTTACAACCGCCTCTCTCTCTAACCCACTCATGGTTCCCGCACATGCACGCCTTTCAGCCACTGTCGCCACTCCCTCTCGGTGGTTTTCTTCCCTTCGCACGCCATCCATCCTGCAATGGTTCCCTTCGGCTCCGTCATTTCCCGCCACCAGGCGCGCTGCTACTCCCTTCCGTTTTGGCTTTCGCTTTTACCTTCCGGCTGTTTTCACGTTAACGTGACCGTTTGTTTGGTCAAGACCAAAAAGCCCACGATTCTAGAAGATGAAGTCGATATTTACTTCGGGCGAATCCCAACCATCGACGATCCCGGTAGTTGCCATTGTGCGGGTCTCTTGAACCCCCACCGGATTGACCTCCACAGACAAGTCTGCCAGTATCACAAGGCTTGTGAATACTACGTAAATCCCTGCCCTGTATGTGTCACCATCACACACAAACAATGGCGAGAAATCGTCTTCAGACAACTTCTGTCGGCGACCCGAAAACGCCAGGCATTCAACCACAAGGAAACTATCTGTAAACTCCAACAAGAATCTTTCTCGTCATCATCCTCTCCAGCTTCCACGAAAGTTGCAGTCCCACCAACGCTTGGGAAAACGCATATTTTCTCCGGTGCCAACACACCCCTCTCCCAACAATCCTGGGTGAAGTCATCGGTAGCTACTGACACACCAAACAGTGTTACCACCATTTTATCTTCTTCGACCAACTCAGCCGCACAAACACCAATCCATTACGACCTTCAGATGGAACCTACCATCATGGAAGAACCCCCTTCGTCTCCCATTCCTGACATGGTACCTCCTATTGACATTCCATTAGTCCAGGTCTCCGAAATTCCAGCCACCCCCTCTCTCCTCGACAGGAACTTCGGGGGATGAATCCCCCACTCTCCGGTTGGATTCAACAACTCCCTCCACTGATACTGAATCACCATCACCGCAGGTTCAAGTGATAACCCCTGTACAATCTGACTTAACACCCCTATATGGACTCGATGACGAAGAAATTGTTGAAGTGAACCACGAAAACATTTTCCTCACCTTAAAACACAAACTGCGCCTGAACATTCGCGCTCGTGAACAGTTCAAAAAGAATCGCGCGAAAGTCAAGCCCTATCTTCTGCATCTACAAGACGTCCTGTTTCGTCAATACAACGCCATCTCTTCCCTTAAAAATGAAATGGGAAAACTCAAAGCGGCTAACGCAGCCCAATTCAAAGAAATTACGGACAACATACTGTCGAAAGCAATTCTCGACAAACCAATCCCGTCTCCACCGCACACCGGTCTAAACCCACCGTCAACTTTGTCTCCCTGGCTGCTACGCCCACTCGACTGCTCACATAAAATGCGCCCCTCTTACAACCGCCCAAGCCGATTTCTTCACCCTGCTCTGCAAGAAAAACCATCTGATCCCCGGTTGAAGCCAACAACGTTCCCGTCACGTCCACTAGAAGTCTTCGACTCGAATTCTGCTACACCAGACTCATCACTCATTCAACACAGAGCTGATGCCCTTCTCCAATCCAAAGTCCCAACCTCCAACATTCCATGCGTCCCATGCAGGTCAAAAGCTAGACATTACTGTTTGGGTCTACTCTCTCAAACACCTCATGCAAACCAATAAACAAGGTCACTAGCCGGCCGAAAAAAAAGGGAAAAGAAAACCTCCACACTTTCCGTTCACATTTGGCCTTATCAAAAAAAAAAGGAACAAAGAAGAAAGAAGACTCCGACCTGAACTTCCCTTTAAAGCCCCCTTTCCCACCCACGGGCGGAGACCTTAAAGTGAAAGACAGAAACTAACGGCCAGCTAACCTCAGAAAATATAAAAAAAATAATAGGGAAATAAAAAGTGATGTGTTTCTCGGACCTTCGGACACGAATTTCTTCCATCTTGCCACCCAACATTTACAACCTTGGATCCTGGAAACTCCTCCATCCAACTGTCACGAAATCACTGAAGCCCAACTTCTCGTCATCGCAAAGCCTGAAGTTCATCAACACGCCAAGGTAACTGTCACCCTCCTTCTTCTTCCCCTTAATATATAAAAAAAAAAAAATAACAATAAAGGGGGATTGAACCCGTCACCAAAAGGCTCCACCTCTCAGGGGTATCTTTCAACTTTTACCCACTCTGAAAACCACACGGGTAGCAAACTGCCTCAGAACCTCTGCGAACACGCTCAGAAGGTGCCCGCCGCCTAATTTGACGAGGTCGGCCTGTCAATGCTAAAATTGACAGGTATTGCACTTTTACAGCACAAAGAAAGAACATTTTGCCAGCCCCCAGCCAGGCCGGCTAGAAATGGTTTCTTTTGCTGAAAAAAGTACTATACCTTAGGCCCCTCCCAGCCTCCTCTCTCAAGTCACCTTTTGGCACAATTGAGAGATGACGAGCCCGCATAGCGGCCACTCTTATAGGGAGGAATGCGCATGCGCGGTTGGGTCACTGAGGTGGCTATTCAAGTCTCAAGCATCCAACAGCATACATTGGGACAATAATGCTAAAATTGACAGGTATAGTACTTTTTCAGCAAAAGAAACCATTTTTGGCCGGCCTGACTGGGGGCCGGCAAAATCTTCTTTTTTCCCACCCTTGTTTGCTACTGACTTAAAATTAGCACGAATGGATAGTGCTCGAAAAACCATTGGAATGATGTATTCAAACTTCACAATCGATGAAAAATTTGCTGAGACTTAATGGACTTGGATGCGAATATATGATGACGATGCAGTTCAGAAACAAAATCAGAAAAAAAAAGTGCTGTCTTCATATTTGTGCCAGTATGGTATTATGTTACTGTTATGGGTTCATCTTTGTTCTTTTTCGTAAGTTGTGTGGTCTGGTAACAGTCCACTGTTACGTTTCTAATAACACAGTTGGTGTTCACATTATGTATAATAGTCAAACTGAATAGTAAATAAACACCTGTCGTAAATTTAGTCAGTTTGTCGAAAACACCGGCAGCCGGTAGTCACAGTGGTATTTAAAAAGGCATATTAACGATCACAATCAAAACACTTTACCACCTTCGAAGAACACAAAATGATTCTACACTTGAATTTTCGGTGATACTCCTTTCATCTTCATCAGAAGTTGTGCGAGAAAATAAATTAACATTGGAAACATTGGAAAGAGAATCGATACTGTGATGTGACTTTTAATTTATTTTCTCGCACAACTTCTGTTGAAGTGAAAGGAGTATCACCAAAAATTTAAGTGTAGGACCATTTTGTGTTCTTAGAAGGTGGTAAAGTGTTTTGGTTGTGTTATTTGGTTGGCCCAGTACAAAAGTTAACCTCCTTATCTCTAAAACATTAGCAAACTCAAACTCCAGATGGTTTTTCTGTGTACTTTCGTACTGTAAATTGTAGATCTGCTATTTTCTCTGATGAATTTAATTTGCATATTATACCGATGTGCAGTTGCAAATATTGGTTGCCCATATGTTCTTATGAATTTCTTTATTGCCAAAACAACTTAACCTGGTAATTTTAGCATTACATTCCTCGAATGTGATGTTCCCCTGGAGGTTTCTTCCGGTTTGTAGACGCCTGCTTGCATATCCCACCGCGCATGCGCGGCGCGGTCCTCCCTAATAAAAGCGACAGCGCGCACGCTATCAGCATTTCATTTTCCTCCAGAGGTGTCTCCACGCCACCTCGCTCCCCGGTTCCCCGACTGTCGTTTGGAAAATTGGAATCTTCCCGAAGATGGACAACGCTTTGGAAGCCCACTCTTCGTCCGTCCGCACGACACCCGCCGATGCCATGCCTGATGTCGCATTGCCTGACTCTCCACTCCTCCCGGGCCAGCACTCGCCGCTCCTCGCCCCACTGGATCTGTCGTCGCTCGACAAGACCTTCAAGCCGCCAAAGACTCCTACTGGGGCCGCCAAGCTTAACCTCCGCCGGGCGACACTCGCCCATTCTCCGGACCGAAACTCGCCGCTCGACCTGTTGTTCAACTCCTCCCGGATAGGCCTAAGCGTCAGCCGCAGTGTCGTACGGGAAATCGTACACGACACTGTCCGCCACTTACAAGTCAACCCGATGCCGCCTCCCTCCTGCACATCATCGGTACGAAAGGCGCGCACCCAGGACTGGGTCGCATCCACCTCTAGCCACGAAGGGCACAGGCGTGCCCCCCCCCCCCTCCCGCGCCGGCCTCGGCACCCAAGCGCAAGCCGGACGAAACACTGTCGTTGCAACACCCGTTGTTTGCCCGCCCCTACTGCCGAGAAACGCATCAGGTTTCCGGACGACAATTCCTGACGAAACCACCCTGTCGCTCGCAGCTCCTTTAAAGATTGTCGAGCAGACGGTCCCGAACTGCTTCCCGTCCAAGCCCACACAGATGCCGGATGCCACTGCCGAACGACACAACCGACGACTCGCCTCTGTCGCTCGAAGAACGTGCGGCCTATCGCCGCCCACCACACGCCTCGTCGATGCTATCGACGGGATCAAGATTCAAGACCGTTCTGCTCGTCTCAATCGTGGCTTGAACTCACGTTTTGAGTGAACCAAAACGGAAGCCGTTCACACCATTTGCTGCTTGTCTCGGCCGTGGCTAGCCCCACGTCTCGAGTGAAAATCAAGTCACCTGTTGCTGTCCACTGCTGCTTGTCTTAATCGTGGCTTGAACACACATTTTGAGTGAACCAAGACGGAAGGCATCTCCACCTCTTGCTGCTTGTCTCGACCATGGCTAGCCCCACATCACGAGTGAAAATTAAGTCACCTGTTGCTGTCCACTGCTGCTCGTCTCAATCGTGGCTTGAACCTACGTTTTGAGTGAACCAAGACGGAAGTCATCACACCTCTGCTGCTTGTCTCGACCGTGGTTAACCTTACGTCTCGAGTGAAACTCAGGTCACCTGTGCTGTCCACTGCTGCTCGTCTCACTCGTGGCTAGAAACCACGTCTGAGTGAACCAAGACGGAAGCCGTTTGCACTCTGTTTGTCTCGACTGTGACTGGCCCCACGTCCGAACGATAATCAAGACTTCAGTTGCTGCCCACACTACTGCTCGTCTCATCCGTGGCCTAAACCCACACCTTGAGTGAAGAGTCGAGTTGGAAACAATCTACATTTCCTACTACTTGTTTCGTCCATGACTGATCCTGTGTCTGAAGCAAAATTCAAATCACCGGCTGCTGTCCAAACTGCTGCTCGTCTCGGCATGGTTTTAAAAAAAAAATTAAAAATAAAAACCCACGCCCTGAGTGAAGAATCAAGTCGTAAGACGTCTACATCTCTTGCTGCTGCACGCCGCTTACAACCCAGCCCGCACGTCACATACCCAATGTCACGCCCGCTCCTGCTGTCGCATCGCCTAAATCTCCCTTCCTCGCGGACCAGCGCACGCCGCCTCCCGCCCCACTGGACCTGTCGTCCCTCCAGCATGACCTTCAAGTCACCAAGGACTCTTACCGGGCCGCCAAACGGAACCTCCACCGTGCGACACTCGCCCTCTCTCCGGACCGGAGCTCGCCACTCGACCTGTCATCCAATTCCTCATGAAAAGGCCTCAGCATCAGCCGCAGTGTCGTACAGGAAATCGTACATAACCGACTACGGCACCCAAGCGCAAGTCGGACGACACACTGTCGTCACGTCACCCTCTGTCGCCCGCCCCCGCTGCCGAGAAGCACATCAGGTTCCCGGACGACACCCCAGATGAATCCACCCTGTCGCTCGCAGCTCTTTTAAAGTCTGTCGAGCAGACTGTCCCAGACTTCAGCCGCAGTGTCGTACGGGAAATCGTACATGACACCGTCCGTCACCTACAAGTCAATCCGATGTCGCCTCCTTCCTGCACGTCATCAGTACGCAACGCCCGTACCCAGGACTGGGTCTCGTCCACGTCAAGCCACGGAGGGCACAGGTGTGCCGCTTCTTCTCCCCGGCTACGGCACCCAAGCGCAAGTTGGACGACACACTGTCATCGCGTCACCCTCTGTCGCCCGACCCTGCTGCCGAGAAACGCATCAGTTTCCCGAACGACACCCCAGATGAATCCACCCTGTCGCATGCAGCTCTTTTAAAGATTGTCGAACAGACTATCCTAGACTGCTTCCTGTCAAGCCCACTAAGATGCCGGACGCCCCTTTCATGAACCGTGGCCAAACGACAGGCCTTGGGTTTTGCCTCACGAGGCAAAGACGCCAAGCCCTCGCTGCCTCCTGGGTTAATCAACGGCATTCCTAACATGTCTCCTCCGCAACGAAGGCCCCATACTAGACAAAGGCGATCCCCTTCTTCTCGACAAAGAACCTCCTACGCCACGCCCTGGCCGTGAAAACAGCTTTTACCGATCCGTCGGAGAAGGCGCCACTACTCCCACAACTTGGACACGTACCCGGAGTACGAATTTGCTTGCAGCGAAATCAAGATGTATTCCAGGTCCTCGTTGTCAATATCCAAAAAAAAAAAAAAAGACATCCCAACCTTCGTACTATACGAAAATGACATATACCTTCGACTAAGCCTACTCGCGGCCCCTCAAGCAGATGCCCTCCACACGGCCATCAACGCGCTATGTGAAATGCTGTCGTCCGACGTCACTCCAGATGAGTTCAAGAATCTGTCGTCTCTGATTTCTCAGCTCTTAAAAACTAACTTCGCTACTTACCACGAAATGGGCATTGAGAGCGCTGTTCAACAACGCCCTTCTCCTCCACGACATGGCCCTGTCGTCTGCAAACAACCTAAACGTCTCCACACGTCACCGACTCAGATACCAACCGATCCATGAGTCAGAAACACTCTTCCGTCAGTTCAACCCGACACTTGCTCCTCACCTTGACGTTTCGAGAAAACCGAAGCCGCAAAAGCAAGCCACGTCTTCAATCCACCCGTTCTCGAAGAATAAACAAGCCAACCCCCGTCCCCCGGACGATTGGCACAAAGATACGACATCGTCAATCCCCATGCCGCGCGAACGACACTGCCGCCAACCAACACCGAAACCAGCAGCCCTTTCGGACCGACGCTCCTCGCTCCCGCTCCGGTCAACGCTCCCAACAGAAGCGCGCCGCCACCCCCGACCGAAGGAGCCGAGTCCCATCTTCCGAGGGCAGAAGCATCTACCCCAAAACCACAATGAAGCCTTGTGCCTAACTTGTCTCCCTGTCGGGGTCAGATTACGCCATTATTCCCCAGCCTGGCAATAATTGACCACCAACCTGGAAATCATATTGATAATAAAACACGACTTTCGTCCGACGTCCCTACATCAACCGCCGCTGTCGCCATCTTCTCTATGGGACTTCTCACCCCAAATGACAACGTCCCTGTCGCACGAAGTATCGGAAACCACTGCATCAAAAAAAAAAAACTATCACAGCACCATACAACAAACATGAATTTAGCAAGAGCATGAAAGTGACGGCGCACGAAGTGAGTGCTATATCCACATCTTGGGCCCACCACAACGCCACCATTGAAGAAATCCTGGCAGCAGCATCGTAGCGCCACCAATCCACCTTCACATCTCACTACCTGAGAGACATGACGAAGGACGAATCTGGACTACTTCGGCTGGGACCAATCGTCACAGCCAGAACTGTGGTCAAACCCCCTTAAGCACTCAGAACGAAGCAGAAGCAAGATCCATGAGGGAAGCAAGTTCCATCCAGCCAGAAGCAAGGCCCTCAAACAACGGTCTTTTCCCGGGATACCAATTCCCACGAAGAGACCAAATTCCTGTCAAGCCCAATTGTTCTGAATAAAGTGCGAATTTTTCTCTTGCAAATAAAGAATTCATGGGAGAAAGCCTGCTTGCATCCCGGGGCGCGAGGTCAGACGGTGCCCGCCACAACTTTGACGAGATCAACACTGGTAATGCTAAAATTACCAGGTTAAGTTGTTTTGGCATAAAGAAAGAACATTTTGCCGGCCCCCAGCCTGGCCGGATAAAAATGGTTTCTTTTTGCCTAAAACATACTTAACCTTACTCCCGCCCTGCCTCCCCTCTCTAGTCACCGCCTCACACATTGAGAGTAAAATGAATGCCGATAGCGTGCGCACTGTCGCTTTTATTAGGGAGGACCGCGCCGCGCATGCGCGGTGGGATATGCAAGCAGGCGTCTACAAACCGGAAGAAACCTCCAGGGGAATATCACATTCGAGGAACGTAATGCTAAAATTACCAGGTTAAGTATGTTTTAGGCAAAAAGAAACCATTTTTAGCCGGCCAGGCTGGGGCCGGCAAAACGTTCTTTTTATGTATTTCCGCTTAACGCAAACTCCATTTTACTCAATGCCAGTCTCGGTCGAGTTTGAGGTTTTACCATAGGTACAAAACTGGCTACTAAAGAAAGTTTTAAGTAAGCACGGTTACACTTCATTCCAAGACCCATTAACTAACAAGACCACAAACGTGGAATGACATCATTTCAGGCCTGTACAATTTTACTGCTTCTTTAAAATTACAATATTCAATAAATGTACCATAATGTCCTATGTCTGCAGATACTGGGTAACCAATATAATCTATACCCTGTAAAATGGGGAGTATCAAATTAGGCCGTGTAAAAAATATGTATTTTGTTCTAGGGAGCATGCTGGTTTAAAAACAGTTGTAAGAGTCAATCCTTTTCATTTTTCTGTAGTTAATAACTTTTTAGAAAGAATTTCATATTTTACTAGACTTACCTGTTAGGGAAAAAATCTGGCAAGGGCAATCACAGATGTGCCCAGGAGGGGTGGGGGCACACCCGCTTGAGAAAAACCACCTGCTGGTTCTTTTGCCCTTCCAAACCACTCCTCACTCTTTCTCACATCTGTAAGCGGGCTCCTGGTCCTGCGCACCTCACCTTTCACGACCGCGAGGAGCTGGTTTTGGGGTTTCCCTTTGCAAAATCGATACCTCTGTTAGCATGAGTTGGTTTAACATGCGGCTCCCAGGTGAGCTTGCCGATGCCCCATCTGGCAATCAACGTGTCCAAAAACGTGAGCATTCCTTCCTTCTCTTCTTCAAACATGAAACCCAAGACCTTCCGGCCAAAGTCCAGCATTGCTTCTTCTTTTTCCAGCTCGTACTACCCTGCCATGAATGTGTCATCCTTCCCTGAAGATATGGATAAGATTTGTAGATGACACGTTCACGGCAGGGAAGAAAGAAGAGCTGAAGAAAACAAAAGCGAAGCTGGAATCGTGATCAAAAGATCTTGGTTTCATGTTTGAGGAAGGGAAGCTCCCGTTTTTGATATAGTACATTGATTGGCAGACGGAGCACGGGCAAGCTCATGTGGGAGCCGTATGTTAAACCAACTCGTACTGACAGAGGTATCGATTTAGCATCGGGACACCCGAAAAGCCAGCTCCTCGCAGTCATGAAAGCTGTATCCTCTTGGAAGACATCAAACTTGTTGCCTAGTCATCTCTTAGTAACCCCGTTGCATTTCAGCATAGCATCCACAAACTGTCACAATAGGTCCACGAGGTAAACAATGGATCTCAACGAAACCAAGTGTACCATCCTTAGGCTACCAGCATACCCTACAATACCATGTGCCCCGAAATTAAATAGATAGACTTCCAGAAAGAACTTGGTGTACTCATCAATCATAAACTCTAACCAACACAGTGACCTCGTCACCGACAAGGCTATCAGATGCTTGACAAACCGACTTTCTTCTCTACCACAACCTGGCTTCCAGCATCCTAGAGTGTACTAATTTGGCTTGGTGGATCAGTTAAGAATTGGACCCCGACAAACTAGTGAGGCTTCAGAGAAAAGCCATCAAACGAGTATATTCCAGCCATCACTTATGTTGCACCGAACGCTTTAAAGCCCTTGTACTCCCTACCCTTGAATACCTCCAAATTTAGACAGAGGAATCACAAGCTTCATCCATGACAATTTTAACGATGTTGTTAACAACAATAAAATCCTAACTTAAGAAACCCTGACACTGAACGCAGCTAGGGAGCTTAATCTGTGTACCACAGTTAGTAGGTCACATGCAAGCTCCCCCGCCAATAACAATCACCTCGTCAATCATCAATCATCAATCATCAATCTTGGGGGAATTCAGTTTTGCCCCAGTGCACCTGGATGAGGCTAGAATAAAATCATCCAACCACATCACTCCACCAATACATGTTCCAGGGTCTCCTCCACCTCTTCACAAATCCTGCACATTGCATCCTCGTCTTTCCCTACCCTTTCCAATACCCCTGGTATCCAATACTACACACCTCACCCTAAACAGCCAAATATTCCCCCAACCACCTTCACTCGCCTCCACACACAAACAAATCCTTCTTTGTTCTGAGCAACACCCACCAAACCAGAAACAACGGAGTTGAAATCTTCCGGTGCCTTTGTGCACCTCTTACATCTTGAACTCTCACCGTTTTCGAATTTGCAGTAATTGGAGTGAACTGTGAAGGAACATCGTCTCAGCTTCCGAAACCAACAGTTTGTTTGCCAGCATCAAACCGGCTTCATATCCCATCCCTTGTCACTAGGTGGTCTGGTAGAGAAGCTCGTAAGTTTCATTTCGTAGCTGCAGGCCAATTGATTCAACATTGTCAGAATCTTATTTTACGAAGGCAACGCTAAAAGGCGTCAACTTTCCAGGTCGCGCACGAACTGGCATTACGCCAGGAAGCAAGGCCTGCAATTTCTACTCCAGTCGGCCTTGGTTTAAAGAAGTCGTTTCGCTCCCCGCTCCAGTCATGGAACACTGTTACATGCAGAGTTACCACATGCCAGAACTTATCTTAGCACGGATGCTATGTTTTACCCCTAATTGTTAGGCTAGAACATACGTAGCATATTTTTAACATAGGTTATCTGAGAAAATCAATGATGATGATGCTGGTGGGTTACCCTTTTGAAACAGGGTCCAGCCACAAGCCACATACCCAAAACCTCTACCACACCCCCACCATACATTCCCAAACACTTCCACCCTCCAATCCACTCCCCTCCTGTTCCACCATCCCTGGAGAATATATTTTCCCCTTCACTTCCATGCCCTACTCCTGCGCCCAATGAGCCGGCAAATCATCTCCTCCTCCATCCTACCTCCCTCCCTCCTAAATCCTTCAACCACATCACTCCATCAATACATGTTCTAGGGTTTTCTCCACCTCTTCACAAATCCTTCACATTGCATCCTCGTCTTCCCCTCCCTTTTCCACACCAGCTTCTTGGTATCCAATACCCCTCACCTCACCCTAATCGGCCAAACATTCCCCCAATCACCCCAGTACTAACCATCTCAACCAATTCAACTTTTCTCCTCCCGATACCGCACAGCCGAAGACTTCCTCACCAATGCCTCCCTTCTTCTTTCCCCATTTCTTTAATCCTTTCCTCCAGTCCCGCCCCTTTCCTTGCCCTCACAAGTTTCTCTGTCAAACTCCTCGTCCTTCCCACCTACTTCTTGGCACACCACCCCATCATATAATCATACAAACCTCACACCATCGTCTCATCTGGAAGCCCTCTCAGCTCCCTCCTGCAGTGAAGCGATTAGTTCATACTGCCCACCTTCCCACCAGCCAACCCATTTTACAAACTTCTTGGTACCTCATACCTGTTATACGTACCCCAACATTGCCACCTTCTTAATTATACCTTTAACCCTTTCTGCCTTCCCTCTCACCCTCTTCACCTAAGTAAGTCCGCTTCACACACAGCCTCAAGCCAGATAAAGATAGCCCTCAAGCTTTTCAACCTCCTCGTCCTGATCCCATCCTCCCACTTCCTCCTACTCCTTCAACACCATATACCCTGACTTTTCCTCACTAAAAACCACTTTTATCTCCGTCTCCCAGTCTGAGCACATCCCCAGCAGCACTTCCAGACCCTCCCTTTCCCCATTCATCACCCCAACATCATTAGCAAATGTCAGGACCAGTGTACCAGTTCCTCTCTCTTCCCCCTAAACAAAGCCTCTCCCTGACTCCTTTCCTGTCTCCTCAAATACACCTCAAACAGCAGAAGGGAAAGCAGGCATCAGACCTCTCCTGCATTTCACCCACTCAGGCCTCACTCCATTACAGGCAGCCATGTACATCTCACCCTCGCACAGCCTCCTAAGCAACCTAATAAACTCTTCCTCACTTCAAGATTCCTGAGCTTCCTCCACAGCAGTCTCTACCTCACCCATCGTAAGCCTTTGCCACATCAAGGAAAGCCACCCAAAGATTCTGTCCCTCCATCCTCACCTTCTTGATTGCCTGGGTTACCACAAAGATATTTTTCCGAGCCTCCTCCTCTTCCTGAACCCATTTCGAATGTCTCCCAGCATCTCACTCTTTTGAAGCTCCATTCTAAGTTGACTCTCCAAGACTGTAATAAAAACCTTATAAACCACACTGGTGATCGCTGCCAACCTATAGTTCGTAATCTTCTCCCGATCCTTTCATTTTCCCTTAAACTCACCTGGTGGATTCTCACCTTCTTCCAGCTCTCAGGTAGCCACCCCCTCAAGGGTCCCATTTATTTCCTCATCAACCTCTAATTATAATCAACCTAACCAATCTCTTCTATCCTTTAACCCCATCTGCTTCAACAGTTTCCTCCCAAACTAACCCATCCTCTCCTGTCACCCTTCCCTTCCTAGTAAAAGACAATAACTCTTCAAATTCCCCCACTATGACAGCCTGGACCAGCCAGCCCTCCTCCCCTTCCCCAACCTCCTCCAATACCACTTCCTCGAAGTTCCCAGACAATTCTCTTAAAAATCAATCCAGGCAGGCCTTTTGCCCTAATCACACCTGCTCCACTTCCCTCACCTCTCTCACCCCCCAAAGCTCCATCCTGCATTTTACTCCTCTTGTTGACAACCCTCCAAAACTTCTCTCCAGCTCCCGTCCATTCTCCCACAAGTTCCCTGGTTAATTTATGATAAAACTCACCAATCATCCTTGTCATCAGTTTGTTCGCCTCCTTTTCCTATTCCGTGTCCTCCTCCCACCTCTCCTAATTTCCCTTCTCACCATCCCTGCCCCTTTCTCTCCTCCGTCTGCTTCATCCGTCCTTGCACCTTTTGTGTTCCCTCACCTCCTTATCTCATCCCCCTTTTCCTTGCACATTCCCACCCTCCTCCTTCCCAACCAGCCTCTCAAGCCACCCTATGCACCTCAGCCTCCCAGTTACAGTACTTCTTCCCCAATCATCAACAATCTCCTTCCCAAGACTCATCCACTCCTGATCCTGCGGTTCCATCCCTCCCACCCATCCCCATCAACCTTCCTCTGCCCCTTACTCCTCCCGCCTTTTCCTACTACACTCCACCCAGTCCAAGCAGTGGTCAGAATCTACTCCCCCACCTTCCCTCGACATCCACCGTAATATCCCTAACCTACCATCTCCTCCCCCTCCCAGAACACAAAGTCAGTCACCAATCTACATCCCTTTGTCCCCACATACACGCCATCCTTTCCTAATCAGTGGTTGAGATCGGCAACCATATTTTTCTTGCTCGTTGAAACAATCGATTGTTGCCGTAATTAGTGAGTAAACATGGAAAATGGGATGTGCGTGCGGAATGTAAACTCATCAAGCATGTAGCCAGGTGCACTTTGGACTCTGTAGCATGTTTTTGTATGGGTTTTTCTTTGATTTAAATTCTTAAGTAACACAAATTATCCAAGATGGCACCGGTTGGCTCTAAATTTAGGAACGACCCAAAGAAACGTTATTGACACCTTTCAACGTTTGTGCTGTGGTCATCGTGTCTTTTTTCCCTTTCCCTCATCATGTCAAGCAATAACAGCCCTAGCTCACCTAAGTCTCCAGTTGTGAGAGGTACTAGTTTTTGTATAAATACCAGAACTGTGAAAAAGAAAAAAACCGCCGGTACTGTGAAACCAAAGCTTGTGATGAGTCACCAAATTCAGTGTAATGACTTTATATTGTTTGCAAATTCAGACATTGGGGAGACGTATGAACAAGCAATGAAGTTGGGCCTTTCCTGCACTTGTAAATCCTGTAAACAAGATGCAAAAATTGCAACTCAAACCGAGTTGATGGCTAGGTTGGTGCAAGACAAAAAGCAGTTTGAAGATAGTTTTAAAAGGGTTGTTATTGAGCTAAATGTGGCGAAAAAAGATATAAAAGGTTTAATACAAGACAAAACCGAGTTTGAAGAGAGTTTTAAACTGATCAAAACAGAACTTAAAGTGGCTAAAGAAGAAATCAAATCACTACAAGAAATGGTGGTAAATTTATTGCCAAATGACGGTCACAATGCTGCTTCTCAAAATCTCGTTGAGGCTCCGGGAAATGAATCTCCATCTCCTCCCTCCAGCTATGGTGCAGTTGCCGCAAAAAATGTTACAAGAAAATCGTCTGATCGGTTGATCACAGCTGGGATGTGCGAAAACCCGGTTCTCAAAAAGCTGGAGGAAAGAGAAAAAAAATAAGCAAAACGTCATCATTTACAACGTGCCCGAAAGCAAGGAGGACAACTCAGTGAAGAGAATCTCACATGACCTCAGTATTGTCGCCAAGGTCTTCTCACAGCTTGGTGTTGAAAAGGAGATCAAAGTGGCACAACATTTTAGATTAGGAAAAAAGCATTCTGGGGCCACAACAAACAGGCCACTGCTTGTGAAGGTTGGCTCTTCTGAGGAACAACAACGTGTCTTGTCTAAATCTTTCAAGTGTAGAGGATGGGTGTTTCCTGGGTGCGAGAGACAAGTGGCAGTCGCTTCAGACAGGACGAAAGAAGAACGGGAGGAAATAAAAAACTTACTTCGCCAAATGCAAGAGCGAAAGGAAAAGGGGGAAACGAACTTGATTCTCCGAAACAACAAAATTATAATGAGGAAGAAGGTTTTAAGAGACCAGCAGGTGGAGAACGAACACAATTGAATCTTATTCTTGCAAAGTTCCGTAGCTTGAGAAACAAAGACGATAAGCTGCAGGAATTATTAAGTTTCCACGATCCAGATATTTTACTTGCTACTGAAACCTGGCTTGATCCCGAAGATAACATCTACTGTTGGATGCCGACGAATTATGTTATTTATCGAAGAGATCGACAGGATAGAGCTGGATGTGTGCTGCTAGCAGTGAAGGACACATTGGAATCGTGTGAAGTTGAAACCATCGACGATGTTGAGTCTTGCTGGTGCAAAATTACTTTACGTAGACAGGACCCTCTTTAGCTTGGCTGTGTGTACAGTCACTCACGAACGATGAGACAACTGTAACGGTGAACGGTGAGACAACTGCACAGGCAAGATGGATTATAACTGCAAATGCCAAAAGCATTGTATTTGGTGGAGATTTTAATCTGCCGGACTTAAAATGGCATGACAAGTATTGGCGTGACACCACTAGTGACATAGCACCAGAAGGACTGCAATTAATTATGGATGAATTTGGTCTGGAACAGGTGGTTGACAAACCTACACGTGGTCAAAATTGTTTGGATATTATTTTTACTTCAGTGGTCGATGATCTCCATGTTGATATTGAGGAGGGTGTGTCTGATCATCAGATCGTGAAGGTTATTTTTTCCCTGTTTACTAAAACTAGAGAAGTTAAGAAGATTAAACGTTTCATGTACAGCAAAACCGACTGGAGCAAAGTGAACCAAAAACTTGCTGCCAGTTACACAAATTTTAATGCTACAGCGAGTTCTCAAACAATATCCAAAAACTGGGACTATTTTAAAAATGAGCTTTTAAATACTATTGAAGAATTTACTCAAACTTGCTACGTCTCCCCATATAGGGACAAGCATTGGATGGACAGAGCCTTAAAGTGTCTGATTAACAAAGGCAGAATATTGCGCAAAAAAGCTTCAGTTTTGAGTTCTGCGAACTTAAGAGAGGACATAAAATCCTTGCGGAGCGAAATTAAACGTCAGATTCGTGAGAGAAAAAGAAATTTTATGAATTCACTTGGTGACGAAGTTTCCCTAAATCCAAAACGTTTTTTGTCCTACATAAAGAATATAAACTCCAAAGTGTGCAATATATCGTCTTTGGTATCCCCCAGACGATGAACGGGTCGAAGATAGTTTAGGGAAATGTAATTTATTGAATGCATATTTTAAGTCTGTGTTCTCTGAGCCCTCACTTATCTGTGATCAGCAAAATCTTCCCCATAGAACTCCAAATAGGATGAATGATATCGTGATCAGTCGAGCTGGTGTCGGTAACTTAATACGCACGTTAAAGGAAGGTAAGGCCCCTGCTCCTGATGGCATTGGTGCTACGATCTTAAGAAATACCGCTGACGTCAGCACTGACTTCTTAGTGTTTATTTTCGCAAGGTCACTCGACCTGGGGAAAATACCAAACGATTGGTTGCTGTCAGCAGTAGTGCCGTTGTTCAAAAGTGGAAAAAAAGTGATGTCAGAAATTACAGGCCAGTTGCTCTGACATCAATTTGTTGTAAGATGCTTGAGCATATCGTCGTTAAGGAGATGGTAAAGTTCTTAGATAGCGAAAACCTTATCACACAGGAACAGTTTGGGTTTCGAAAAGGCTCGTCATGCGAGCTAATGCTTGTGTCAATGGTTCACGTCATGGCTGTGGGTCTCGACCAGGGCTATACAGTGGACGTGATTTCGCTGGACATGGCTAAAGCTTTCGATACAGTTCCACACTATCTTTTACTAAGGGAGATGGAGGCGTATGGTATTTCTAAGTCAGTTATCCAATGGTTCAGTTGTTTTTTGAAAAACAGAAACCAATATGTCATTATCGAGGGTTCCAAATCCACCATGGTGTCAGTTACGTCGGGTGTGCCTCAAGGTTCCGTGAGCGGTCCTGTTCTTTTTTTGTTATACATCAACAACCTGACGGATGTTGTTGCCTCGTCACATAAACTGTTTGCTGACGACACTCATATCTATCGAGTCATAAAGGAGGAGATGGATAACCTTGTTCTTCAGGCGGACCTGGACAGGGTAAACAAATGGTAAAATACATGGCAGATGAACTTAAACGCTACAAAGACGAAAGCAATGCATATATCACATAAGCGAAACATTAGTTTTCCTGTTTATACCCTAAAAGGTCTTTCACTCCAAGTTGCTGACTCCATCACTTGCCTTGGAGTCAAAATTAATAATAAGTTAACATGGTCCGCCCATGTGGAAAACATCTGTGCTAAGGCAAGCGGTGAAGTTCGTTTCTTTCATAGACTTCTGAAAGATACTAGCCCCAAGGTTCGTGCAGCTGTCTTTAATGCCTTGGTAAGACCTAAGCTTGATTATTGCAGTGCTGTGTGGGACCCCTACACAAAGAATCTATCCGACTGCTTAGAGCGTGTGATGCGCAGAGCAGCTAGAATGGTGTATGGCGACTTTCGTAGTTCGACCTGTGTCACTGGGCTTAGTAACAGACTGAAATGGTATTCCATTGCTGATGGAAGGAGAAGCCACAGATTACAAGTGATTTTCCGTATCCTAAATGGAAACACGATACTAAACCTCTCCGATTTTTGCTCTCCTCCTGATTTTATTAGTCGTCTCGACCACATCAGGAAAGTAAGGGTTACAGGTGCAACAAAAACTCACTGGCAGGGTCCTTTTTTCCCGTACCATCATTGAGTGGAATGGTCTTGACCACAACATCATCTGTGCTTCGAGTGACGATAGATTTGCTAAAATGCTATTGGCATGCTGTAGGACGCTAACATGTAGTCATTGTTGCTGAGTGTTTCCTCATGTTCTGTTTTTTCTTTTGTTTTCCTTTTTTTAAAATTGTTTTATATGTGAAATTGCTATTTTGCTCTTTTAGGGCGTTGCAATTATCTTGTAAATAAATAAATAAATAAATAAATAATTCTCCAAATTTGCCACCTCCATTACGTTATCAACCACAAACTTTATAACCAATTTCCCATTCCTGTTATTCACTCTTTCTGACTCAGCAAGCCTAGCATTGAAGTCCCCAAGAATCAAAAGACAGTGACCCGCATGCCCAAAGTGTCTCCAATTATATATTGTGCCAGAATCTCCTCATTCCACTGTTTTCTTCCTCCTTCCACCCCACTGTCATTTTCGTACCCTCAATCCTCCTAACCACCCAAAGATGTTAGCTTCCTTCCCCTCCAACTCTGCCACTCAACGTAGCTCATAAATAAAATTCCTGTAACTCCCTCCACCCCTTTTTCCTCCTTTCCCCTCGTTGTCCCAACCCAATCCCATTCTGGTGGATTCTCATCTCGAAAATGTGACTCAGTCATCGCCACTATGAGAAATCCCCTCACCTCAGCCCTTCTCAGTTCCTCCCATTTCTTCCTCTTCTTCCCCTCTCATATTAATAAATCCCAACCCTTCTTCTCCCTCCGCCTTTTTTTCCCTTAAGAATCCTCCTCCACCTCTCATGATGTATCCTCTCTAAACTCTGCTTTCGCTGCCTCCTGTGTAAAGTATACACCATCCGTGCTCCAGTACCACCCAGTCCAAACTCCCTGGTATTTCTATTCCTGGTCCCCACAATCTTCTTAACAGACAGGAATTGAAGTCACGGATCTCCTCAACAACTGCCCCCCCCATCTCCGGCACCAACACACACACTCACTTCAGCCATCCTCCTGACCTCTTGACTTTCCTCACACTTGCTTCAAACCCCTTCACAAACTGTGCACAATCTCCCCATCCCCGCATCATTGATCCCAACACAGAACACCACAAATCCTCTCTCCCCCACCAGATCCTTTACTGCATCCTCCACTAACAGGGTGAAATCACTCAACCAACATTCCCTGTGAGCAAACTTAATAATCTTTCTCTCCTCCCATCCCCTTCCTACCCACTCCAGCCATGCAACATTACTGTCTCCCACCTACTATTCCACCCCACCCACACCTCCCCAAAGCTTCCCTTCCACCTCCTATTCCCAAGCTCTCTTCCCTCTCCAGTCTGCCCCTCCTCATTACTTCCACCATCCACAGGTGTCTTCGAAAATTGACTCAAATTGAGTTACTCAGGTTTCTCTTGGATCACGAAGTAACTCAAAATAGTCAACCCTGGCACTCCTGATCAAGCATTAGTTTACACAATCACTTCACTGATAGGGAGCTAATACACGCCGTCGCAAGATTTTGAGTTACTCCGGGCAGTTGGGTCAATTTTCGATGGCAACCCATCTCCATCCCCATTTGCAGCCCTCTGCTATTTACCCTGCCTCCTCGCTTAACCCAGTACCCCACAATCCCCAAAGGCTCTTTCCGAGGAAGAACCATCCCCCTCACCACATCTCTCACCTCCATCTGCTGACACGCTTTCCTGCCCCCAGCTACCCCCTCCCCCTCACACACACACCACAACCCTCCTCCTATGGAAACATCACTCGAGACACAAACACACAATTACTAACAACTCTCTTCGTTTACTCCCCGACCCCACCCACACACGAGCACCTCAACACTTTCTACAGTCTCTGGCACCAGCACTAACAGTTGTCCCTAGTTCACTTTTCTCCTCCCTGTACAAGTCTCTTGGCCACTTACGAACATTTCCTGGTAGGCAATCCCTCTTCTACTGTTCAGATCGCCCTCTGCCCCATCCTTTTCACCCTCCACCAGGCATCCGCTGCTTTCCTCAGTCTTCCTCATCTACCTCTCCTTCTCACTCCTGATCCTCGTCACATCTTCCAGTGCATCCAGAAATTCCTTCCTCCACCTCTTCCCTTCTCTTTTCTTCACTTCGTGCCATCTCTCTCCTTTTTTTCTTCTCTCCTCTTCCGCTCTGCACCAGGTCAAACAGTACAATCTCCTTTCCGTCCTTCACGCCTTCTCTTTTCCCACTACAACTCCACTTCCCTGTCCCTTACCTTCGTCTCATCCCATTCCTTTCTCACCTAGCGTCTCTTTTCTCTTCTGCTCTCTTCACTTCGCTAGAACCTGTCTTTCCACATATGGCCACGTGGGGTCGTGACTCATAATAAGAGATGGCAAGTACGGCAATATTATCAGGGACACTCTGCCGAGCCTTACGGACTATCCTTTAAGTCGCTCCTGCAAAAACGCTGTGTGGGTTATGGTTTTGAATACCGCTAACTATTGTACACTTATTCTGGGGCGCAAATAACTTTTTTTTTACATGGACAGCTAGACCCAAGCCAAGCGTCAGTACTGATCTCAGCCGTAAATGATAGTCACTTTGTTCGCCAAGTTACGTGCCTGCTCGCTGCAGCTAAACATACCAGAAACTGTGCCCAAAAACTTGTCTCGCCAAAACTTCTCCGGCCAAAAACGTGATCCAACACTTCTGGGATCAGTATAACGCTTCGAATCTGGATGGTCCGTGTACAAAACGTTATTAGCTTCCGGTACCCTGCTTCCTCTTCTTAGACAATAGATAACGTACAGTTTGCCACAAAACAAGAGAGTAAACATAAGTAAATTTACTATTCATTTGTATTTATTTATTATTTTATGAATTGCTGACGCCCATTAACTTAATTCAGAAATCATGAAAATATGTGCCGCTTCAGCAACTTAAGAAAGTTGTTAAGAAAGTTGGGGCTAATGGCCTTGCTGGTAGGATTCCAAGTCAACCAATCGCTTCCGTAACACGTGTTTTTGACGAAACATCTAATCGCAATGTTTTCATCTGCGGTCAAGTTTTATCAACATCAGTTGCTTATCTAATGAGCGAGAAGATTTGAAGAATAATAGAAGAGTCTACTTTGATAAAAGGTACTTGAATAAGTCGTGCAGAAAAGCCGAATCTGTCAGCTGACGTATTTGTTCAATCATTTTGAAGTGTGAAGAATTGCAACTTGGAGTTGGATGAGTAGCTGCCCTGGTGTGGTAGGTTCACGGGTACCGTAAGTCGTGATACCCTAGCGTTTTTAGCGCTACTGTTGCCAGGAATGGGTAGTAGTCGATGAGCGGTCGTTGCTGAATTCGTTGCTAGAATCACCGACGTAGTCGAGATGTGCCTTAGCGATAAATTTCACTAGGTCTACTCTGTTGTAACCCCAGAAGACTTTTGAGTTTCTCAAAGATCCCTTCTCAAACGGTGGTCGTGAATTGTGGGGAGCACCAGTATCATAGGCGTTAGAGTACGGATGGTACTATCAGTAACGAAAGTGTAGTACAAATCCAAGATATTATTAGTGAGTAAGGAGATCAAACCTGAACACGAGTGGGGACGTACATAAGCAATATGAAGCACGGGGGCTCATCACCAACGCTCTCGAATGTGAAACCAATAGCAGTCGCCACTTAGCCAGTAGACCTTACAAAGTACTCGCCATTTCACAATTTCTACTCGCCACATACCAATGACATCTTGCACGATGCATGGAATTTTACGAAATTGTAGAATTCTCTTTAACCCCAGTATTAATGAAGATAAAGCAGTCACGTAACCCTTATAAATCTGAGCATAATGCCACAAACCGTTCGTCTCTAACTTGTACGGTTTCCGAGATATCGCTCTTTGAGTGTCATTTTCTATTGCTAGTCGCCAGTTTGGCGAGTAAGGCTAAATTTCAGGTCGCCAACTACTGATTTCCATTCGCCAAATGGCGAGTGGCGACCGACATTGAAGAGGTTGCTCATCACAAAATAAGAGTAGGCTGGTAGACGAAAAAAAAAAAAACGAGCCCCTGTGAGATGAAGTGTTCGTACAATGAGCAGGATAAGGTTAAGACAGTTTCTTTTAATGGCAACATTAGCCGTGTTGGCCTTTGTGTTGCAGCAGCGACATACTTGAGTATGGATAACACCCAAGTGCTTGACAGAAGTACGATCTTCAAGTCGGTAGATGTAGTGAGGATTTCCGTAGTCCAGAGGTAACTCACTTCTCCGCAGAAAAGAAAGGCCGATTTCGTAACCACAAGCAACAAGTTTGTCCATGCCCCTCTGAAGGTTCAAATGATCATTTCGTTCGTGGAAGATCTTGGTATTGTCTTCAAAATTGTTGCAGAGACAATAGTGTCAGGTAATCGTTCATGTATATGAGGAAAAGGACGGGGCCGAGGACCGATCCCTGGGGAACGTCACTATTGAAAAGCGAATCTGGCGACGAAACTTCCCCCGCTTTCCATGATGAACAGCCTGCATACAGCCGTAGCAGTTGAAGGATACTGTGGACAAATTTTGGCAAAATTTCTGCTGTTTTGTCAATTTTTAACTAATTTTGACTTTCCAACCAGGCCTAACAAAAAAAATGGTGTGCTTCACGGAACCCGACCGACCCTAACATTTCCTTCCCACGCTAATAGTTTTTTGCTAAAAACTGACGCGATCGCGATGCGCAGCACTATCTTATGAAGAAAATTGCCAACGAAAGTTATCTGCATCCGGGTTTCACTAATGCATGCCTACGCTAAGCATGAAACAATGTGTATTTTGTATGCAGAACATGATTTAGCATAGGCCTGCACTAAAAAAATGTTTGAAAAAAAATCTTTTTCCGACCTACTGACCCTATTTATTTCAGCAATGGTCCACGAAACACACAAATTTTTTTTTCTTAGGCCCCATTTTAATCGTCTGGGCGAGACTTTTCCATTGGTGGAATAGCCAAATCAGTAGGGTAAAGCACTGAAAAGCTATTCAATAAAAACATATAAACATGTGGGCAACTGTGTGAAAAAAAGAAACTGGATTACCTGCAGACAATTATTTTTCAGACAGTTGCAGAAAGAAAATCAGTAACCCAATGTAAAAGTTGGTCACCGATTGTCAGTACAGCCAGTTTAGTAGGGTAGTCATGTTGCACACGGTCAAAAGCTTTATTAATAATATGGGAAGATCACATCGCATGGCACCCGCTTATCTATACTAAAAGTCTTCCGATCGTTGGCCGAATCGAGTAGGTTTGTGAGGCAGGAAAGACTTCGGAAAGCCATGCTGTTCCAGGGGTTGAATTTCCAAATTTTGACCCGGGTGCAAATTTGCACTCCAAAATATGTTACTGGGGTGCAAAAAACTTCTGTGGAGTGCAAAACCCAAACGTAAACCAATAATGGTCTCTTATTTTATAGCCATTGAAAGATCTAACATTCAGCATCACAATAATATGTACCATTTTCCTGCACTTTGCTTAAAACTTATTAACTATCCGACTGAAAACCTACACCCATAATTTAACCAAGTGTAGTAAAAAATGGAGTTCAACTGATTTGGAAGGAATGGTGTCACTGGAAATCTAACTCCAAGCTGTTTAAAATGTCGCAAACCGCAAGTCTGTAGCTTGTGCGGTTCAAAAGTTATGACAATTTCAACTTCGGCATTCAATTTTGCACTCCAAGAGTTGCTTCTGGGGTGCAAAGTGGATCAATTTTGCAGTGCAATTTGCCCCTGTGCATCCGAATATTTCGACCCTTAATGTTCGGTGCAAAGGATGTATTTTTCAAGAAACACAATGATATGATCACAGATGATTTTCTCGGAACAATTTTCAAACTCGTGAAGTCAGGCTGATTTGGTTTTACAAACGAGAGCCATTCTTGTAAGTAGGAGTGATGTATGCATGCATGCAGTTCCCTGGAACATGCATACTCCACAGAGAAGGTGAAAAATTAAATAACATTAGCACGCCTTCTCAGTTGGGCAGTGTGTTGTTTGTTTGACCTTGATAATGTTGTGTGATCCAAGTAAGAGAGCAGGTCTCGGATGCTATCATGACTGATACTGTTCTGCGACTAATTGTCTGCCTCATCTCTGTGGTTTTGGGGCCATGTGACTATCACTGGGGTCCAAAAGTTGACCAGAAATAGTTACGGTGTTAAGGGTCAATAATAAAACTGAACTAAGGATTGATCTCACTGGCAGTAGCAACCTTCATTTCACAGTCAAGTTTGACACCTGCAGCAGCAGCCTTTCTAGCCTCAACAAAGTTTGCTGATAAGTAAGCCGGGGACGGGGAGAAACAGTCCCATTACAGGTAACCTCCGAATGCCTGAAATTACTATTTAGTGTATACACGTCTGCATTGTCCTTCAAAGTCCAAAAGTGAAGTTTATGACACAGAAATTTGTTAAATAGTCAGTTGGTTCCACCTTAGGCAAATCCTGTGTGTATTGCTGACAGTTGTATCGTACAAATTTTGAAAGTAAATAAATAAACTTATATTTTATTTCAATAAATGCACGAAGTTCAATTTAGAAATTCTTGTACAAGTAAGCAGAACAAAAGTTAAGATCCCCTAAAATAGTTTGGTAGGCTATGCTTTAATACAATTAACAGTCATTTTAAAACAAAGCTACAAAATTAATACAAAGCTCATGATTCAGTTCCAGTAATTACAAACTTAGACCAAAACTCATGATTAAGTATCAATCGGTGCAGTCCAGAGTCTCCAGACTTTAAAATAATGTGAATTTTGGTTTACATTGCCTCTGAAAACAGAAGGTGCGGATGATATGAAGCAAGCGGGGCCGTAGCTAGCCCCCTTGGCGCCCAAGGCGAACTAAACTGAATGGCGCCCCCACTTCCCCCGGCTGCCTATTTCAAGAAAAAAAATGTTATGGATGTTACATTGAGGCTTACTTAACTAAAACACTACTAAAGAGACCTGTACTAGGAAACTGAAGTATTTAAAGACAACGAATGTTAACGGAAAAAAAAAAAACCGTGCTTTTTCATCGAACAAACACTATTTCATGTTATTTTTTGCTTGTTGATAAAAGTCTAAATTAAGGCAATAAAGAGATGAGAATAAACTATTTCGCTATAACAAACTGAAAACAAAAATTCAAAATAACTAATGCAACCGTAATCAAAGACTCGTTTTTTTATTTTTCAATTTTCGCTTATTTCGGGTGGAAGTCTCCACTTAAAAAGCAAGACGCAAATACCGTGAAGTGTCTCTGTATGAAACCTTTTTTTTTTTTAATTTCAGTTTTCGGTTATCTGATCATTAAAGAAAAAAACTAATAATAATTTTTTTTTCCCTTTAATAATCACGTAACCGAAAACTATTTAACCGGTTAACAAAACATCTGAAATTGCGATGCGAGCAGTAAACCAAGTCCGAGCAAGCACGTCTCTTCTTACGGTGTTGTGAACATGAGTGCAACGTCATCCGTTAAAAAATATATTTGTGCTCCATTTACTAACACGGTTGTCAAGAATTCGGTGAGGTGCCCCCAGGAAGGCGCTGCCCTAGGCGCTCGCCTTACCCTTCATACGGCCCTGGAAGCAAGGAACCAAAGTTCACATGGAGAGTGATTATTAGTATCATCATAGTTTTTCAATACTGTCAATTATTCAAGACCAGTGTGATACTGATGCTGTGAATTAATTATAGGTTTTGTTTAGTCAATATACTGGTACTATTAGTACTGCTAATATTAATTCATTTTTTGCCTCGTGACTTCAGATGGCTTGGGCGGCGCTGCGCACCTGAAACATCTTAATCTGAAACAACTAAATAAGTTTTACTGCAGAAAGTGGTAAAATTGGTTTTATTTTGTGCTATCCTGTGTCCAGAATCCTGACCATGATTGGTGTGACAAGTCGTAGACGCTAATGTTATACAAGTAATCTACTTTAGTATTCAAATTAGTATCCAAATTTTAAATTCATTTCCTGGTATTCACTGGAACTCGTCATAATTCTTGTTGGTTGTTTGCACTGTTCATTTCACTCATAATGACAAAGGCACTGAAATTACATCTGCAGTCCATATTGTTAAATTTTCTGCTAAGCTGACAACAAGGTACAAACATTTAATACTGACGCCTTTTGCTTAATACCGTGGTAATTTTCAAAGCAAGAAGTGTTACATACCAGGAATTACATATAAAAGGCCAGCATGCTTTATTCATTCCCGGGATTAGTGAATTTTTTGCATAATTTGTTGTCAGTTTATTAGATATTCGGACATGTAGTTCAGGACCCTAGTGGTGGTGGGGAGGGGGGGGGAGTTCAAATTTAATTGCAGAAAATTTAACTTGAATCTCGACTGACATTTTGTGAGGATATGTATGCACGTGAAGCAATTTAAATTGCAAAATATTCTGCAGTTCTGTCAAAATTTGGTCATATTAGCCATAAAAACTTACGTTCTTTCTGGTTGTGACCAATAGTTAGCCAAATACTACGGAACTGAAAATTGACTCAAGGAAGTTTGCTCGTTTAATGAATTATACCATACATTTATTTTTAAGGTGATGCTATTCCAACGAAGCTTAAGATGGTGTACACATGTATCTCAAATATGCCGTCATCAGAGCTCGGAAGTAATTTTAGGTCCTCATATATGTGTCGTTGGAAGTGGTCCTGCTGGGTTTTATACTGCCCAACATTTGCTAAAGGTAAGACTTGTCTAAAGACATGCGGTACAGGGAAGGGATATAGTTAAAGAGGGAAGACCAAAACTTTTGTTAAGTATACCTTATGACAAAAGTAGGGATCGACCGAGTCCGGATATATCCGGATCCGGCACTGGGATAATGTGGTATCCGGCAAGATCCGAATCCGGCCATTATATTGAGCCGGATACCGGTTGCAACACAACCAAAACATGTCGCCGTAAACATGTTGCATGCCTCAGTAAAATAAATCGATGTAAAATAACTAAGCGATCTACAGGTATAAAAAATTGCAGATGTAATAAATATAGTGTAAATTAGTGCACAAAAATATACCTGGGTTAATAGTATTAGGTTTTAATAACTAAAAAAAAAGTTGAGGTTCGACTACGTAAATGCCCTTACGAAAATATTCATCTTCCGTTGCAGTACATGTGATACCTTGAAACGATGGCCCTCTGGTTATTCTTCCATTACAGCGTTGTTTACGGCTTCCGAAATCCTTTTTTTAAAGTTTTTAGTACCGTAGAAGTAGTTTAAAGTTGTTTTATTCCTAATTTATATTCGCGATCGGTGATGGCAGTCAGTTTACGGCCGCCATCGCGCTCCCACTCCCTGTCGGCTGTCCGCCAATAGATGCGCACGTGCTAGCTTCAATGGCTGTGACCTTGACTCGCTTCGCGTGACGTTACTTGCGACTGGCCCCCGTCGCGATGAGTGATCACGTGCTATACACGGGCCAATTGGGGAATCCCAGCTTTCCAACGAGACCAAGATGGCGGCCGTTTGTTGCGTTGTTGAGTTATGACAGCTTGAACCAAGGTCTAGTTTTAGCAAACAAAAGCAATTTCACGTCAATTTTGATGACACGGCCAACAAAAACATCAATTAAGGAATTAAAAGATGATATTAAATTAGATGAATCCAAAATAGGCATGCCAAAGTACCTAATTCAGTCGGAATAACACCTCCGTTGTATGCAATGGCGGTTTTTCTTTGCAAACGGGGCTTTGAATCGAGAGTGCGTCGGGAGTTTTAGAAACGGTTTTGAAGTGACGATAATCGTGGTTTGGACGCCAAGGGGTTAAATTCGAAAGTAAGACGGTTTAATGATGACATCAAAAACTAGCAAAAAATAATAGCATGATAAACCAAACATGACTAACATGTTGCAAGAGTCGAGACAGTTTTGTTCATAAAATGAAAGAAAAAAAATACAGCTTTTTTTATGTTGGTTTCGTTTCTTTTTCTTTTTTTTCTGCTTTCGGTCTTTGTTATACTAAACGGAACGAAAGCAATTTAAAGCTGCAAATAAAAGACCTATTTTGATTTTGTTTTAATGCAACCAAAATTCAATAATTTTTATCTAAAATAAGTGGACTACATACTGGTTTCACAAATATTGCAAAATTTTACTAATTATTTTTCGAAATGAAGCAGTAGGCTAACAATGAGAAATCCTTCAACTAGATAAATATTTTCTGACTGATTAACCTAATGAGTGTTTTGTTTGACTGTTTCAAAAAATATTTGCAGAATTTAGCAACATTGCAAAAACAGTTTTGTAGCCTACATGCAATTATACTATTCTGGTACTCATAATAGAGTAAGACTTCTACGTGTTTAATGTAAGAAAATAATGTGAAACAAAGCGAAAATGAACACCATATCTGCAACTTATAAGGGGAAAAAAATAAAACTGCTTTATTTCGTTTTTGTGTGTGAATTACCCGGTATCCGGTACCGGAACCGATCCGGCATTGACATCAAATTATCCGGAACCGACCCGGATCCGGCAAAAGATCATAAGGTCGTTTGATGGGATATATTTTGAATTGTGAACAAGTAATTTTGTAGTCTCTTACTTGCTGAACTTTGCCAGAAGAAGGTAGAAGGCATTTGAATAACTGCACACATAAATATCTACCAAAAATTTGCGTTTAAAGTTGAAACGCAAATTTTTGGTAGATATTTACATGTAGTGTTATTCAAATGCCTTCTACCTTTTTCTGGCTTTTCAACTGATGTGGTTGAAAGACAATTTTGTTCATGCGTAAATCGTTATTTCCTTATACAAAAGAGTTGCGAATTCAAACCATACTCACAAGATTAAGATTAAGCCGTGGAAGGGAATTGTGGTTACGTTAAATACCCACACTCCTAAATCTCAAACTGTTTTCAAATCGTCAGTAAACCCCTCCTCCCAATTATCGCTTTCTTTAACTTTACAGCCAATTGCAGATCTACAAAAAAATCCTGTCTCGGTTTGTGGGTATTTCCATTCTTACTAGTACATTACAGTCAAGAAAGATTTGCACAGATGATGAAACCTCTTCCATTTCAGTGTTGTAGTCACTAATTTTCAAGGGCTTAAATTCTTTTGTTTGAAGTAACTACTCTCCTTTTGGTGGCTCAGTTTAATTAACCCTTTACTTCACGGACATTTACGAGAACTTTCATCTCCATTTCCTCGTGAAAATTGCCAGTTTCACCACAATTGCATAACAGTAGAAAATAATGCTGCAAGTTTTTATTTTTAATTCCAAAATATCCTGGTGGCTTCAATACCATGACTTAAAAAATGTAACTAAATTGCTTAATAATTATGTTTCAGTAATTTGAAATGTGAGATACACGAGACGCGTAAAAATGCGTATGTTCGTGAATCCTGTAGAAGCGTAGAAAAGCGTATATGTGAAGGAAAGGGAAGGAAAAGTGTAGTATAGTGTGTGCAACTGTGGTTCATTGTTAAGGAGTTTAAATACACCCATGGTATCGTCAGATTTTGTTGCTTGGGGGTCTGCGGTAAAGTGTTTGTGTTGTGTTGGTGCTGGGTGAATTAGTGAAAAATTAATTTAAAAAGTAAGGGACATCTTGTTGTAGCTGTATCTAAGTGGTTACGTCCCTTCATTATGTGTATACTCTGTATCGATGTAGCGTGCGAGCAACAACGGGCTTCTGATGCTCAGTTGTACACAAAGTTGAGACTGAGTTGAAGAAAGTGATCATTGGCTTATCCAAGCAGTTTGATGCCATCCGCAGAGTTTATGTTCCATAGTTGTAGTTTGGCAGTTAGGTTAGACATGAAAAAGTGGTCTAAGCAATGACCCCTGTGGAACTCCAGGGGTGAAAGAGTCAAGGGACAAAGGCACCTCTTAGTTGTACACGTTATTTCAAAAAAGACAAGTATAACTGGATCATGGAAACTGTTGAGTTCTTAAACTCAAAGGCCAGCAGCTTGCTAATCAGGATATTGTGATTGATAGAGTCAAAGGCTTTGCTAAAATCCAAGAAAAAATGTCGCGGGGGACACCCCTATCGACAAGACTAGAGACTAGGTTCAGAGTAAATTGCGCCCAGGCAGAAAGCCGTGTTGAGAAGTACGATGACTTAAGAGCTCAAGACATTCATCAGCCATGGTCCTGTGGACAAAACCCTCCAGGGTTTTAGAGGCAATAGGAAGAAGGCTTGTGGGTCAGTAATTATTCACAATATGTTGATGTGAAAATACTAGTAGGTGGTAGCCACTGTGGTTCTTGAGATGTCGTTGCATATGTCGATAGCTGCCTTTCGGAATTGGTGTCATGTTAGCTTTCTTCCACTCGGAAGGAAACAGAACGTGTTAATAGAAGAAGAGAATATCTGAAAAAAGGTTCAGCTAAGGAGTCAGCACAGTTCTTAACCAAAAAACACAGGAAGCTCGTCTGGTGCTGAATCTTCCATTTTTTAATGGAGAGATTCAGCATTGTCTTGTTTTGAGAAGTAAACAGTGCCAACTGTAGGCAGAATATGAGCGTGGGATCTTGATGAAAGGAAGGAAGTGGCAAACTAATTGTTGATAACAAGGTCATTAGTAATGGAACTGCCATCGTCACACCTAAGATAGGTGGCAGGCTGCGTATTTTGGTCTTTATTATGGTAAGAAAAAAATATGTGTGAAACTATCACTCTTGCTACGATTTGTCTAGGCATGCGGCAACTCTGTATGCAACAGTGTTCAACGTGCATGAAGCACGGAGGAGATGGATCCTTCAAGCAAAGCCCGACTGGGCTAGAAATCACGTGTGTTGCCTATTGGTTTGATGCCAGTTCACGCGCACGTGGAAAAGTAGACACCTTTTTGCGTTGCTTTGATAAAATTAATTTTGGCTACGTTAAATCCGTGGCCTGGAGCCGGGAAACGAAACCAATAGCTTCTGTCCTGAAAGAAACCTTGTGACGG
Source organism: Lithobius niger (assembly GCA_023313725.1). Taxonomy (NCBI): domain Eukaryota; kingdom Metazoa; phylum Arthropoda; class Chilopoda; order Lithobiomorpha; family Lithobiidae; genus Lithobius; species Lithobius niger. The sequence continues at coordinate 15,817 of JAHWFP010222560.1, read as the reverse complement.
GATGGAATGCGAAATGATAGTTACAGCACGAACACTCCCACATCCTTTGGACCTGCATGCATTTATGAACTCCTGGTTCTATTTGTGAAACACTTATAATTATTTTTGATTACAAGAAGAATTTAACGTAGTTTCACTATAATTTTGACCCTTAGATATTAGAATCGGCCTTCTTGCACATGATCCATCTTTATACAATACCCCTTTTAACATAAAACCTTGCTAATTTTAGTGTAATGATATTTCCGTTTCCGTCACTGATTTTGTCCAGCATACTACTTGCAGTAATTGCCATTAACTATACGCCTTAATTTTGAAGACTACATCAAGACAAGATTGAAATAGCTACCTTGTTCAATCTAAAGGCAGCAAGCACCGCTCCAGTTTGCTGAGTTTACTGAACTGTGGGTTAACCCTTTAAAGGGAGATTGCTACCAACTGAAAATATAAAGAATTTATGGTGACACTATCTAGGGGCAGTGATATCATTAACGTTTATGGCTCGCTTCAAGGTGCACAATGACCTACCAAATTTTCACTCAATAATAAGGAGGCGTATGGCTTGTTTGTTTCCTTAAAAAAATGGCATTATGTTTTTCTTGGCTTCATGCAAGCAAGTGCTACATAGTAGAGCTAAATGGCACTAGATTCTGGCGACTTTCATTCGGTGAACTGCCACTTTAAGAACAAGTCGCCCAAATGCACCGACTGTATAATTGTTGTTTACAGCTCTTCTACACGTCAAATCGAAAACTTCAAGCCAATTAACAGTAAAACTAAAAAAATCGGATATGAAGGCCAGATCATTACGGTAAAAAATGACACAGGTTTCATTCCCTAACTTCAAGTGTGTGAGAAGCTATGATTTTTTTTTTCTAAAAGTCAGTTACAAGCCCTTAGCGGAAATGCAGTCCGTAAAAGGTTAATCCAGGACTAACTACTGTATCCTTTTTAGAGGATCGATTTACTTACCACAGCTGTCTTGTTCATCGTACCTCGTTGAATCATTACAAAACTGGTAGAGTCAATAACTGCTTTGTGGGGCTCAAATTATCGGCTTATCAGGCTGTTCCTTAAAAATATTTTCATGTTAGGTCTGCCGATCCATATACTTCCAACGGTAAACTTCAAAACCATTGGGCTAACTCTACATATTGTGTGGGGCTGAACTTTTTAGAGACTTTACTGTAAAGAATGGAACAGAATTAGGGGTTAAGACATATCCGTAGATGTTTATAAACACCGTAATGTGATGCATCATTCATTCGAGCATGAATGGTTCAGCAATCGGTGCCTGATAATGCATCAGAGTTTGCCAGCCTCAAGGTCTCCACTGAGTTTTCAGATGTCAATAGTGATGGTGTGATTGTCAGTAGAAACTGCTTGGTCCGATTTCTCTGTTAGCCAGACCAGAGCCGGGCTGACAGTGGTGGAATGCTTATGGTCCTAAATACCGTTTTTATAGCCGACGAAAATATACATTATCTGATTTACACTAGCAGTTATCCCTCAGAGCTTGCTTGTTCCCCTAGAAGTTGAAGTTTCCTTCCCGGCCTGGCTTGTACTGTACCGCACATACGCCGGGCTCCTTATATATACACCCTTGCGCAGCGTCGGATATCATCATTTCTCCTAGGGCGCTCGCCGCGTGCTGTCGCCCTTGAGCTTGGTCCCCTGGATTCTATCCGCCATCCGCTTACCTTCAGCCTGCGGTGGTTGCCGTCGTCCGCCGTCCGCTATACTTCTGTTCCAGCGGCTTTCTGCAGTCCCGTCGTCCTCCCTAGCTGTCCGCTGGGGTTCGCCCCGTCCTCTCCAGGCGTCGTCTTCCATCCGTTGGCCGTGTCCCGCTTCGAGTCATCTTGGGGTCTCCGCCTCGGCCGCCGTGTCCTCGTGGACTCTTCCCTTCCTAGTCCTGCTGCTTTCCGGATCAACAGACCCACGTATACCGTTGGTCGTCCAGTTTCGACCTCCTACCTACAGCATCGATCCGCCATCCTCCTCTACTATGAGTGAGTGCTATCCTTCGTCCGCCTCCTCCGCTCCCATATTACAAGGCATCGCCGCGTCTCCTATCCTCCGGCTGCTATTCTCGCATTGCCATCTTGCCCCGTGGGTCCACCTCTCTCAGACCCCGGTCCGATGCTCGGGGCGGGCCCCCGTCTTGACATCTACCATCCGCTATCCACGACAACCCCCGTCCGTCCCTTTTCCTGGCCTCTCCACGGCGTTTCTCTCCGTGGCACAACGAGGTGCCTTCCGTCGGTTCGGAAGCCGGATCACTCACTCATCCCATCACCCCGTCGTCTGGCACCTGCAAATCCTTCGCCTCCGGCCTTGCTTCTGCCGTCTGCAGTTGTGGCCATCCCGCTGGGATGTCATCAACCGTTGTCCCCGGCTTTCCATCCGCCTCCCGGTGTTCGCCTACCTATCCCCTTTCCGTCTTTTCGTCATCCGCCACCAGATTGGGGGAGCCGTCCTCAGATCCTTCATCTCCTGCCCTGTCTTGCAGTGAATCGGTCCCTTCCAAAGATCCCTTTATCGTCGGTCCCCTATCCTCTCCGGACTTTTTATCTCTTTCACCACAACCTTCCACAATCATCCGACATCATCTTGTCCGTGTTCCCGGCATTATCCGCCTGCCGCTTTCTGGTGTTGTCTGCTCGTCGATCACGTCCATCCCCGCGTCGTCAGTCTACCGCTCGGATCTTCCTTCTTGTACTAGGGACATTTCGCCTCCGTCCTCTCCTTCACAGGTTTAAATCCTTTGTTCTGAAAAAAATTTATTATAATGAAGACATAACAAGACGAAGAAGTAACAACACCCAGCAGTGACAAACGCTGACGCAACAGACTCCCGGCCCCGTGCTACGACAATGGCAGTCACAACCGTTCATCTCTTCCCCGGCCTATCCACATATCTGCAACCTTTCACGCTATGATCCTACCATCCGCAGGTTCTATCCTCACTGCGGCGACGCTCCTCTACCTTACCCTCGTGCTCACCGCTTTCGTCTTTCGCCGCCAGGTTGTGCCACCCTTTCCCGCCACCGCGGTGTAGTTTTCAAACCAAACAGTAACGGTCTTTCTTTGTCCTTTCTCTGGTCCGGCTCTGCCATGGTGGATTTGTCTACAGAGGATTCCGACCTCACTCCTCCTCATTCTCCATCTTCAGGATCAACTACCATCAACGCTTCTTCGCCCACGAAGTGCAGATGTCCAGGCTTCGCTTTCCCGCTCCCTAAGCCCAGGTTGGATCCCCACCCTTGTTGTCAACGCCATTGGCTGTGTGACGGATCGCGGAAAAGATGCAAGATTTGCATTACGATCTCTCCTTCCCAATGGGCCATCACCAGGAAGAAGCATCTGCAGTCCAAACAACGGTCGGATCGGGCCCGCCGCCAACGTGCGTTAGCTGCAGCATCTGCGACAGTGCAACAGTCCTTTTCTGACACGTCCCCATCCTCAGGGCTGTCGCGACATTCCTCCAAACAATCTGCCCCTCCGATCCGTAAATCTGCCTCTAGCCGCGGTCTCTCCAAGCGCTCGAAGGTCCGTTTCTCCCTCCTCTCATCGCCGCTAGCTTCGTCTGAAGTGCCACACCTGCCTCGAGGAGACGTTCGCCCACCCGCACTGGCCTCTCTGCCTTTAACTCACTCCATCCCAGCAATACCGGGGACCTCCGGCACCAGGCCACCGACCGGCATTCTAAAAAAGACTATTCATCCGCCCCGTCCGCCCAATAAAGTCAAGCGGGCCGTCCACCATTTTGCTCCGCCGGCCCTTCGTCGTCTTGATCTGCCGACCAACACGACGTCACATGTCTTTGCCCCAGCAACTCACCAACCGGTCCCTTCGTCTCAGGAAGCCACCCCTTCCGACCCACCACTGGCTCCATTTCCCTCCGTCATCCGTGAGGCACTGTCCAGAGGTCTACATCTATCCTTATCTGAAATTGAGACCCTACACTTCAACATCGATTTTGTGCTCCGGTTCGTCCAATTCTTCTCGTCCGATTATTCTCGTCTACGTCAGTCTTTGTCAGATCTACCTACCATCATGCAATCCGCGGCCGCTGCGGACACTCTCCAAGCCGAAAATTCTCTATTACGGGCAACAAATGAGGCACTATCCAATGAATTGGAACTAATCAATCAGAAATACCACTCCCAACGCATCAACTATGCCCTCCTCAAGGCTCACTACAACTGAGTGTCCCCAATCCCGTCGTCACCACCTTGGCGGGCTTACTACTCTGCTCGGTCGCGTACCCGACGCCTACGGTCAGCGCCTTCGCACTAGGTACGCCTCCTCCCTCTCACCTATCCGCTCAAGAAACCCCCCACTCCGTCTTCAACTTCCCTTCACCACGCAGCTCCTTCACCTCGACCATGGCCCTTCCAAGATCCATCCGCAACCGCATCAGCTCTCTCGGCTTGTCGTACCTCCGAGGACACCACGCCATTACCGCCTGTAAGTATTTTCAGTTCAGCCGTTCTCCAGCCGACTCCAGCCATTCTTCACGCTGAGGGGCCGTCCAGTCCCTCCCCTCGTGCGGTTCCATCCTCATCCCCCGCAGTCTCTGTTCAGCTATTCCCTCCGCCTGCGGATGTACCAGTCGCAGATCGCTGCTCCGTACTCCGGGTTCCCTCTCCAGTCACGCTCTGGGGACGTTCATCCATCGTCTCCCCATTACCAAACTTCTCCCGGTACTCGGTTTGGCAATTCGACAACGCCACTAACTTCTATCCAACCTTCCACGGCATCCACCGCCACGACCGAACTATGGACGGCGATATGCCGTGTTCACCGTGCCGCTCCAAAGCGTCTGGGGTGGCCTTTGGGTTCCGGTCCACACCGGACTAGCCAGTCATGCCTTCCAAAAAAAAAATAATAATATAACTCTCCTATCCATCTGGTGCACCTCGGGTGAGACGCCCACTCACGACGGTTCTACTATCTTGAGTATCCGTCTCGCCGAACTCTCTTCCTCATCTATCACAGTGTTCTTCGTTTCAACGATCCTCTTCCCTCCGCATAACGTATCCGCTCCATATTACATACTTCAAGACGTCAGGTCCGTTCCATACACCACGGACTCGCCGTTCCTTCATTATCCTAGACTCACTATCCGCCATGGCTGAGCCGGCCGTCATCCCTCCACGAACGCCCCAACAGATCGCTTCCTTCGCCTTTCAAGATTTGCCTACATCCCACCTTCCCGCAAGGTAAGAAGGTTCATTCTGTGATTGATTTCTTATCCTTGTCCCCATTTGACAGACCTCTGCATGTGTTGAAGTTCGATAATTTTACGAATAATACTAAGCACACGCCAATCCTCCCGCACGCCTGATGTCACTCATCCCTTACGGATACTCGCACTTCCCTATCCGTCTCTACCACGGGACAGTTCCTACTCCGCTCCAGAGTGAAAGTGGTCAGGTCCGCAGCTGGGTCGTCATAGGGCCGTTATGTGCCTGGGGTTGCCTTCTCGTACTCGGGTGGACAGACTCCCACTCCATGCTCCACTCCATGCTCCTACTGAACTTGGCACCTAGCCCTCCATCGAGTTACAAATTCTGCTAGTGTAAATCAGGTAATGTATATTTTCGTCGGCTATAAAAAGACTAAAATTGCAGGGCCTGCACCTGCTTAATTTTAGCTTTTATTGCCTAACCGAAAATATACATTACCTTGATTCTCCCCTATCCTCCCCGCCACGAGCTAGGTTCTGGCACGAGGAGAAATGATGGTATCCGACGCTGCGCAAGGGTTTATATAAGGAGCCTGGCGCATGCGCGGCAGAGTACGAGCCAAGCAGGGAAGGCAACTTCAACCTCTAGGGGAACAAGCAAGCTCTGAGGGGAAACTGCTAGTGTAAATCAGGTAATGTATATTTTCGGTTAGGCAATAAAAACTAAAATTAAGCAGGTGCAGGCCCTGCAATTTTAGTCTATTTTTCTGAATATAAGACGACTCAAATGTAAGGCGAGTGGTATGTTTGGGCTCGCATATTTCAAAGCAATAAATGGCTGCGATTATAAGACGGGTGACTTTAACAAGGCTTTCATAAGGCTTGGTATTACATTTATTAGTTTGTATACTAGGAAATTTACCTGGTACTGGATTTGAAGCCCGAAATTGTAATACCACCTTTAATTTTGGACTGTTTGCTGAATCCAATTGGAAACTATATTTAGTTTTTGCTAAATAATCCAAAAACTAATTTTGTAAATGGCTTGAGATTATCACCATTGGATAGCTCTCGAAAAAACGATTCGCATGGTATATTCAAACATCAAAATCGACCAAAATTTGACCGAGTTAAGGGTTTGCACGCGAGTATGAGACGATGCTGTTGTTTTAATGGAATAAATTTGAAAAAAAAACTATCGTCTTACATTCTATGATATTTCCCTAATTTATGTTGAACATTTATTATATATTCTATTCATTTCACAAAAACTACCAACAAACGGTGGCACAAACATGCACTGGCGTTAACAATCGTGAATCGTATTGGATAAACAGTTGATTTTCGTTAAATGTGTGAAACTTTTAGTTAATTCTACAGCAGAAAATTTACAATTTAAGGGGACAAAAGCTTAAGTTCAGGAATGTTCAGGAAATAAACTTTGAGTTTATTTTGCAGCAGGAAAACAACGATTTAAGGGATGGACTGTAACTCGGCTATTTCGAGATTTCGACCATAAAGCCGTTTAGGAGGAGTGGGCTTTGGCTTCACCTGGGCAGTTATAGTCACTGGTCATTTTACCATAAAACTGACATGGGTGTTTCTGTGGGATGCAGCTTTAACATGACGAGTGCAAAATTTTGACTAAGGGGAAATGCATTGAAGCAACTGTTATTGTGTTTTCAGAATCATCCAGCTGCAAAAGTGGACATGTATGAAAAGCTTCCAGTGCCCTTTGGTTTAGTTCGCTTTGGTGTCGCACCAGACCATCCAGAAGTAAAGGTAAATAGTACTTTAGTGTATGGAGTGTGCTAGTCTAGAACCGTTCAAAGACGGGGTGGTGGAGATGGTTCAGCAGCTACGGGAAATGTTGTACCACCTTACGACATATCTGTTCAAAACGCTTCATAAATTTGAAGCACATACCTGTCACATTTTCTAGCCATGATAGTGGCTAATTGACCGACAGATAGGTAACAGCTAGTGAATGACCAATTCATCTCTCTACAGGTGCGCCAAAAATGGGAGGCTGACCCCACTCTATCTCGTGAAAAAATAATCGCTTTGACTGGGCTGGACTGTCAATAGTTTATCAGAATTTCAAACAAATTAATTGCAAAGACCAACATTTCGTCCTATTATTAGCTATCGTTCATAATAATGTACAGTCAACACCGTTGCACATAACTTGGACTCATTTTGGTTGTGCAATGGAGGATAAATTAGGACTTTTGGGTTGTGTGTTGAGTGGACTGTAAGTGTCTATTTATTAATTAAAGGAATTTAAGCCTACCAAAATAATATTAAGTATAGCACAGTACTTTAATACTCCTAGCCAATTTCTTTTTAGACAGGTTTTCGATTAATTGGTGTTTGAAAAATCGGGCTTCCACTGTATGTTGAAAACGTGGTGAAATACCATCCAAGTCACCATCATCTTTTAGATTTTAAACATTCTGGAAGAAATTGCTGCTTTAATCTGTGTTAGACATATTTTTTTTAAAGGTGCGTATTTAATCTGATACTTTAACATAGTTCAAGAATAATCTAAATTTCAGAATGTTATCAACAGCTTTACAAAGACTGCCAGTCAAGATCGATTTTCATTTGTGGGAAATATATCGGTTGGAAAAGATATTGCAGTAGAGGAACTTCAAGATGCATATCATGCTGTTGTCTTTGTAAGTATTAGTAAGAACTGATGTAATTTTCTGTTATATTTTGATGTAGCTTGTGTTCAGTTTACTCATTTTAAGATAGTGTTGGTAAGGCTCGTGTGAGGTCAACTTCACTGACCCGGTACTACAGTAATGTGTTTTGATGATTTCTTTACTAAAACTTCAGTGCAGTTAATCCCAGGGTTTATACAAGGTTTTGGTATAACCTTTAAAACCTTTAAAACCTTTAAAATCTTTAAAACCTTGAAAGAACTTGAATTTGAAGTTTAGTTGCAAGGCCTTGAAAGTCTGGAGTTTCCTTGAAAATGTTATGTTTATCATTGAAAGTGCTTAAACTGCCATATATTCTTTAAATCTTTGACTTGATTTGAGAAAGAAAAGGGCAGTATATTTGCAATAAAAGCTGCAAGCCACAACCGATTTTTACAAGCCATAATCCATTTCTGTCAAGTACACGTTTGTTGCATAAGCCAAGTGATACGGAACTGCTTCCATCATGCAGGCATGATGCATAAGGCCTACTGTAGCTGCTCATTGGCTCATTGGTGCGCTCATCGGACCTTTCCGCTCAGTGTAGCTTGTCTTTAAGCAAGGTTCTCATAATCGATGTGCCCTATGACTGCACTTTGCTGCACTGTTTTAGTTTCAGAAAATCTACTGTATCAAACTAACGACATCATGAAAACTAATCTGACACTAGACCCTAAATAGGAATAAAAAACGAGTTCTGTTGACTTTTCAGTGGAATAGTAGTACTGGCTGTACGCAAGGATGGAATATACACTTATATATGTCCTTGTCCACCTTCATCAGACGGAAAGGTTCGCTGGGAAACGAGATGGAAGTTACATTACTGAGCTGTTGTTTTTGTTTACCGCATCATTTCATCCACCACTGCTCTTCACAAAAGATCCCAGTTCAGTGTTTCACAGGCGATTTAGTTTGGAGGAAAGGTCGGTTCAAACAAGAAGGTCAATGTGCTAGTGGGGCTGGTGGTTATGTGCATAAACAGGGGCGCTCTGAGTTTGAAATTATCTGATGGCAAGAGACTACAAACCATGAAGATGTGTATTGTTTAAAGAATTGGAGTGGAGAAGAATCGAATTGTGATCTCACCCAATCCCTTGCTTGCTGTGTGTTTTCATGTGCATGTTAATACCGTTCAAGGCTGTGCCGGTGCCACTTTCCCCGATACTGGTTCGATACCGGTGCCCGTTTACCCGATTCCGATGCCGCTACCGATACTTTCAGTCATGTGCAGATACTGATACCATGCCGGTGCCAATGCCGATGTCAAACGATTTTAATAGTCAACACAGTGTTTATACGTTAACACTTTCACGCCTAACCTTTTTATTTTGAACTAGCATTACAGCCTGACCGATTTTAGCATTTGCCAAAAATATCATTTCAAGCTGTGCAGTGGAGCTCAAGAATTTAAAATATAGTCACTTATCTCAGTAAAGTATGCTTTAAATGGTGATGCATTCAGAAATTTTTTACACACATTAGTACTGGCACAGTAAGCAGCGAAACAATGTTGACAAACTCACAAAAACGCAAAAGTTCAACATTGTTGGCCGCCATTTTGTACTCAGCTAAGCAAGGCACCTATACAACTTCCAACAAACACCATTTCACACAGCTCAGACTAGTCAGTTCTGCCATCTAACGACTGATATGTGCACTAAAAACATTACCTAACAACATTGCATGAAGAGCGAGGGACGTACTGGTACGTTGACTTTAGCATGCACCCCCAAACATTCAGGACGTACTGGTACGTCCATAGGCAACTGTGCAAAAGTCCAAAGGACGTACTAGTACGTCCATAGGCGTTAAAGTGTTAATAATTTAACCCTTTTAGGTCCGAACGACGATATAACATCATCGCAATTCTGCTGCAGAAAAGCCCAAATGACGATATATCGTTAGCTCAGTTCTACGCCCTATTTAAAAAAAAAATCCTATTGCGTACCGGAGGCTAACTCCGATTGAATTAGGTATTTTAGAACGTATATTAAGGGTTTATTTAGGTTTATTTAATTCAAATCATCTTTTTATTACCTTAAGTCGATGTTATTGTTGGCATCATCGCCAAAATCGACGTGAAATTTGCGTTTGTTTGCTGAAAACAGCCCTCGGTTCAAATGATCGTATCTACGCAACGTGCAGCCGCGATCTTATGTGCGTTCGAGAGAGGTGCTGTTTCTAAACTAGCGAGAGGTCTGAGGGAAGTGAAGAAAACTGTTTCTTAACTCAAGGCGACTGATCCAAACTCCTCCCACTTTACGTACGCGAGACGTCATGGAGCTGAGATGTTGCTGAGGCAAGTGAGGCAGGTTTTTTTCTCACTCACTTACTGACCCAACATGGCTGCCATCTACCAGTAGGAGATGAGATGGTTGTGTTTCTAAACTGTAGGAAGTGAGATATGGAAAATATCTAAATTTAGTAACAAAATCCAATTAAACAGATATTAATAAGCAATTGTATTATGTTCTTAATAACATTTCTCTCGCTAAAATAGATATGCAGCGATTATTGCAAATTTTTCTTATGTTGAGAACCACAAGTAGGGCAGAGCTGTTTCTAAACTGATCGGTTTTGATGGCTTTGTGGGGCGTGGCTTAGAGGAATCCATCTCACTCTTCCCTCTAGTTTAGAAATACGCCCAGAGAGGATTCCCAATTTTCTGGCCCGCGAAAAATGACGTCATCAACTCCAACGTCACTGCCTGTATTCCTCGAATGAAATGTGCTGTTTCAACGGCCCTTGTTCAACCTCTTCCCGATCGCGTGCTATCGCATGCGGTGATTGGTTCGTTCGCGGCACGTGACCCGTCGGCGGTTCATTCGTGACGTCAAGCTCGTATCCATTGGCGCTAGCAGGAGTGCGTTCGGTTGCGGGCAGCCGGTCAATATGGCCGCTGAGGACGAAATGGTAGTGAGCTTTCAGCGATCGTAAATATTTAAGCAACTTTAAACTATTTTTACGGTAATAAAACATAAAATAATGATTTCGGAAGTAATAACTGGCGTTGTGACGGAAAAATATCGAGTGGATCTTATCATTCCGAGTACTGTAAGTTGAAACTTTCGTTAGCTCTGTTAAATAGTCGAACTGTACGATTTCTTTAATAAAGATAACGTAGGACGATGGTCCCAATTATATTTCTATTCAATAATTTACAATATAATTATTAATTCTGCGAATTTTTATATGCCAAGACCGCATAGCTTTTTTGGTACAATTTATCTTCGTGAGGCATGCAACTTGTTCATGCCATCCATGTTGCGGCCATGGCCTTTATCGCTCGCGAATTGAAAAAATGGCGTGGACCTAAAAGGGTTAATGGTGTAACATACATAACACTTCTGCAAAGGAATTGTTTGCCAAACACTTTATTGCTCAATGAGATCATGTAAACATTTTATACTAACAGGCCTTTACTGACTTCGTTGCAGGATAATTTTTAGTAGCGTTGGGAACAATATGCCATATTATTAATGTACTAAAATGCCGATTCTAGAAAAAACAAGCCGATTCCAGTACTTGTTTATCCGGTGCCGGTCTGATACCAGTACCAGTGGTACCTGCAGCCGGTCCCGGTACCAGTACCAGTGGTACCTGCAGCCGGTCCCGGTACCAGTATTGGTATCTGCATAGCCCTATTTATGATATATCCCAGCCGCACATCATTCCGGTGTTCCCGTAGACGCGCGTACAGTTTTCTATGTGTCTTCCCTACGTTTATGGCCCCCCACGTCTCACAAAGGATGCAGTAGAAGGCTCCCTTCTGCTCGAAGTGTCTGGGAGTGGTGTCAGGAGGTACGGCGGAGGGAGCATAAGGGAGGGGGAGGTGGAAGGAACCATTTCCGCATTCTTACTTCGTGTAGATTAGAGATGAGAGTTAGGAGGTGGAGGAGGGTTAGAAGGGTGGTGGGAGGCAACTTAGGAACCAGAAGAAAACACGTTCTCAAGCTGCCCGAGCAAGAGACTCAACATCACCGTCAAAGCTTTTGAAAACTTGAGAATACCGTTAGTATTTCTTGTTTGGGATTGTGCATTATGATGAGAATTTATATGAATTTCCTTTTTCACAGTAGTGTTCACAAAAAGTCCGTTTACAAGCAGATTAAACTTTTGTTTGATAATTACAGCGTGAGAAGGTACACGTATAAAAAATCATTACTCAAGAAAACTTGTTTTTTTTATACTTTCAGGCATACGGTGCAAGTGAAGACAGAGAAATGGGTATTCCTGGAGAGGTAACATGAATTATAACGTGTTAAAAAGGCAGGTGTTCGCCAATCGAAAATCTGTAGAATGTACTGTGGCTTCCGCTATTGTCTATTACATCGTTAACCTTTACATCTTAACTCTCAGGCATCTGAATACGTGCCACATTTTCACCCAATGATTTATGTAAGCTTAGTACATGTATGTTCTTTGAAAACATTTGTTGGTGCATTCTTTTTCTTGGTGTATAACGGTATCACAGACACTAGACGGGTCCGCAGTATTTTCTACAAATTTTGTATTACTGAACACCTACCTTTAATAATTGTCCATTTACTTTCTGTTGTACAGTATTGAAATTACTTAACAAACAACTGCAGACAACAGTAAAATATCAAATTGTTTCACAATGTTTATGCACTTTTCCTTTAATTTCTCTTTATACATTCTCCTTTATAGTATACTGTACTTCTTTCACGTACTAAGGTTGCCCTGAGAGAGGAGTCCTTAAAGGGCAATTACATCCATTTTGACATGCATGCTTTACTTTTGGATCATTTTTACACAATAACTGAACACGAGAATTGCGGTAAGAATATGTTACGTTCGTCCGATGCAACAATTTAATTATTGCATCACCAAAACACGACATGGAGACCGCCATTGTTTTGCTGGAACGCTCAGAAATTAATGCCGACAGATGTCACTCTTCGATTTCGACTCGCAGCCGATTGAGATAGCTCTGTTGGCTGTGAAAGCTTGAGCGTCTGATGGCCTTAGCTGGCCGACAGTTGTAGTGGCCAGCTAAGGCCGTCAGACGCTTGAGATCTCACAACCAATAGAGCTAACTCAATCGGCTGTGAGTCGAAATCGAAGAGTGAAATCGGTCTGCGCAAAAATTACGTCAAAAAACTTCGATCTCACAAATACCTTGTGTCGCGTGCACTGTCCCCATTCAGGATATTTTCGAAATTGCGATGGTGTTTCCATTATCATCTACGAACATAATTTACGCTGCAGCTAGGCATTGAGATGGTTCATTTCTGAAATAGCCAAACACACAACTTAAAAGTACGATACCAAGAAATCATTGCTGCCTTCCAACCACCTAATTTTAGATCCAATAAAAGCGAGATGCACATAAAAGTACAAATTGTCAAACAGGTCAGGAAGGAAAAAGAGGTCCCAGACCTTGTTGTCCCACACTGCAGCGGGGTTTCCCCCAAATGTGTGCACATAAATTGTTCAGGGCCAAAGACACTCAGTCTGACGCTAAATCTTTTAGATTTATTCTCCGTTCTGACATTACATTCAGCATCAAGCTGGGAAACGCTTGCTTCAGGAGTTAACTCTCATCGTGACTTGTTGCTGTCGAGGTTGACAACTGACATTTCTGGCAGAAACGGTGCACCATAGACTAGCACTGGACGGTGCTTGTAAGGAGGATAGGGAAACGAAGAACTAAGGTGATTGGCCAAATCATGTCACATCATAATTGGGCCTACAACATTCCCACTCCTCTTTCTCGTCTCGTACATGTGCTGTCCAAAGTTAATGTATGTAGATTTTCTGCAGTTTCTAAATCATCAGTTAAATGAAAAGTTTCTGCAGCTAAATTCAAGGAGGAAGACTTCGGTCACTAATCGGGACTTCAATCACTTTCCTACATAATACATTTTTTTTTAATTACAGGAAGATTATATTATATTTTATATTAATGTAGTGAAAACACATGTCTTTCGTTGGGATTGATTCATGTAAATTTTATGTGGTCGGATCTGTCACCTATTCCGTGAAAACTTTGATTTTGAAATTTTCGAAGCTGCTTCGGTGATTTGACTGGATGTCCCCTGGTGTTGGTGTACTGCAATCAATGGCAAGCGATGTAGGTTGCCTTGATGACAAGTTGCGTTCATTTTTTTGTGTGTTGGGTTGTGATAATAGTGGTATTTACAGTTGGGTGGCTTTGGTTTGTGGTGGGTCAAGCAAGGGTGTGTGAGCCCTACAATTTTATAGAGTTAATTCAAGTATCAGACCAGTGAGTCGAATTTGAACTGTTAAAATGTATTCACCATTTTTTAAGTAAGCTAAAAGCTTCCCAAGTTACACTGTCTGACTGACCTGGCTACGTTTATGTCTGTAAGGCCATGCAAAGTTAATTGTTTGGTTTACAGGCGGGCGGATGCGGATGCATTAAATTATCGCTGGTCAAAATTTTTTATATCTTGGTCCACCCGGTAAAAAAAGTATTTTCGCCAAATGTTGACCAATTTTGACATTTCAGTATACCATTTAACCGGCTTGAAATGAACTTTTCAATGGTGCAAATTTCAAGGCTCTAACTCAAACTCAAAGAAGTTATATGGCAAAAACTGAAAAAGAAAAAAAAATAGAAAACTAGATGACAAATAAATGTTAGCAATATATAATATATTTTTTTAGGCTGACTACCCTACGTACTGTGTCAGCTTTGAGCTAGGTATGTATGAAAGAAATTTAGTCTGAAAATTAAATAACAAATAAAATAAAATGCCTGGTTGCCTGGTGCCGCAATTTGCGACTTCGCCGATAGACCAAACAATTTCTTTTGCATGGCCTAATCAACTGTCCATCAAGACAAAATTAAAAAAAATTAGTTAACAAGTCAAATGTGGATCAATTAGAGTCATATTCACAGTAAGGTAACGAACGATGTTTTCCTAGAAATATGGGTCAGAAATCGGCAATTGCTTTTTCCACTGGGCTACGTTTATATGTCTGTTATCAAGTGTCCATCAAAACAAAATTAAAAAAATTAGTTAACACATCAAATATGGATCAGAAATCAGCAATTGCTTTTTCAACCCAATTTTGAAGCTTATCATCAACTTTATTTAGTTCTGAAACGCTCCATACGACAGACTTGAGTCTCTACGCTTTCAAGTTATTGCTGTAATAGAGGGGTCCTTCTGTAGGCCGTCTAGTCTGGTTCCAAGGAAGACTGCTAGCTACACAGGTTTGGACTAATCTACTGCACTCCCTTTTTCAACTTGTATGTCTAATTGATCAGCTGTATAATATTCATTACATAACTATGGTTGCCAAATACATTCATTCGTAACTTAAAGAAATATTACGTGTTTTCTAAAGAAAAGCATGCAATAACAGCTGACTAATGTCGCAATCGCAATCTAATTGACTCATTATGTTATAAGAAATTGGGAAATTCATATTGAATTTAGTTATGACAGTTGGCGCATTGATGACTATCCTCATGGGGCCATTTATAAACATGAAGCCCTAGCACAAGTACGAGGGTGAGTTAAATTGGAAAAAGCTTTACAATGTAGCTAACTTTACGTGCTTCCTAGAGGCTGAAATGAGCGAAGCTCTTATCGGCAACTTTGTTGTAACATGCTCCCGTGATCATCGCTAGGACCAGAGGAGGCAAAAAGGAGCTAGAATCCAGATACACCGCTTGACTCTACTTCAGTTGTTAATGCAAGTTATATCGCACAGTGGGTTGAGTTGACCCTGAGCCTAGCTAGAACTCCACTCGAACAGTTTCACACGTCCTTATGTGGTGTACTACAAGTCTGTTATTGGTGGTGTATTGTGCTACACTGTATTGCGTATTGTAGTTTTGAGTCTTTTTATGAGAGGTTGGGAGAATTCTCTGCTATAGTTGGTACTATATTTTGTGTACTGGATATTGTGCATGGTGATG
>JAHWFP010222559.1:31725-49699 GCA_023313725.1 Lithobius niger | reverse complement strand
AGCTTGTCCGGTGCTCGCCGAGCTCTTTTTGGACGTTCGGAATGATTGAAGTTAGGCTGCGCTGCAGCATCTACAACAGATGGCGCAACCTTACGCTTTTTGGATTTTGGTTTGGATTGCGAGATTCCCGATGAACTTGCTTTCGGCGGAGACATCCTTGTTAATAAAGGAGGTTCCGTACCATCTGGCACTCTAATCTCTGGAGAGGCGCTAGAATTTTGTGCCATGGTGGAAACTTTGGGATCAATGACGTCATCGGACTCTTCTATCCCCGAAATGGGTGATTTCGCTCGATTTTGTACGTGCGTGACATTTTGACCTTGCGGATTGTCGGATGATCTTAAGAGCACATCATTTTCATTGGTTAATGTCGGCATTACTACAGACGATCTACGTGATAGGCCTTTTGATTTTCGACGCTGATTTAAATAATCAGCTGACTCTGGAACTGAAGTTGTCAAACCACTCGGATTTCGCTTGCTAGCGTGATGTTGAAAATCGCTATTCTTCGGTAATTTATTCATGCCTGAATTATCCGCTTTTGCTGTTGGAACTACGTCGTTTAAGCTTTCTGCAACTTCAGGATTCAGTTTAATGCGAAGCTGGTCACGATGTTTAGTTACAACTTTCTGTTCATCAGTGAGTACTTCGTAAATCAGATGCGGCAGTCTAGATTTAATGACACCGCCAGACCATAATCGTGCGTTAGTTCGACTAAAATCACGATACCAAACCGTATCGCCAACATGATAGTGTTTTGACGTACGATGTTGTGTGCTAGCAACTTGTTTTTGCTGATTCCGTTTAACAATCGACACAGGGTCGGGATACAGCAAGTCTATTTTAGATTTTAATTCTCAATTAAAGAATAATTTAGCTGGTGTACTCTGGGTAGTCGAACTCACTGTAATTCTACTCGATGTTAAGTAGGCATTGATACTCTCCCGGATCGTCAACCCGTCACGTCTCGCAGCTTTATATACTCGTTTAAAATTCTTTACAAAAATTTCCGCTTGCCCATTTACCCACGGCGAATTTCCAGGCCCACGGAGATGTTGGATTCCTTGCGATTTAATCCAGGATTTGAATTCCTCACTTGTAAATTGAGGTCCGTTATCGCTAACAAAAGAATCAAACAATCCGTATTCGGCAATGTGGGTATTTAGTACTTCAATAACTTTCGCAGACGTGGTGCTTTTCATTTTATGAACGAATGGCAACTTACTATGAGCATCCACTAGAATTAAAAACATATAGTTATCGAGTGGACCCCAAAAAATCAGCATGATAGCGCGAGTTAGGTTTTTGAGGATATTCCCAGTTATGCTTGGGACCTGCTACATTAGTTTCTTTGAACTGTTGACAGTTAACGCAAGATTTTACTTTGTTTTCAATATCGCTATCGATTTTTGGCCACCACACCTTAGCCCTAGCCAAACCTTTCAATTTAACTATACCAAGATGCGAACTATGCAAGTCATTCAGAATCTGTTTTCGCAACGTTGACGGAATGACGATTCGGAAACCCCAGAAAAGCGTATCATTCTCGATGGTGATTTCGTTGCGACGTGTGAAGTACGGTTGCACGTCCGGATCCTCACATACGGCCGGCCAGCCCCGATTCACGTAGCGGTAGACTTTTGATAGAATTTTATCCTTTTTAATTTCGCTAACTAGTGTGTCATTTAGCACTGGCAAGTTAGATATTGTCTCTAACGCTAGAACATTGTATTGTTCCTCGGCTTCCTCGAACTCTTTGTCGTTCGGTAACGGAAGTCGAGACAGTGCATCGGCAGTTAAATTTAATTTGCCGGGAATATGCTCGAAATCATAAGAATAGGCATTTAACATAACCGCCCAACGCTGCACACGGGCTGCCGCCATTTGCGGAATTCCTTTCTTGGGGCCAAAAATCCAAATCAGTGCCTTCTGATCTGACTGCAAAATTAACTTTTGACCATAGAGATATTCGTGGAACCGCTTCACTCCCCACGCCACGCTGAGAGCCTCACGATCGAAATTACTGTATCCCTGCTCTGTTTTTGTTAATTTGCGGGATGCAAAAGCTATGGGGCGCGACTCACCATTAGGCATAATATGCATCAGGCACGAGCCTACTCCGTAGGGAGAGCCGTCGCACACGAGTTTCAGTTTCAGTTTCGGATTGTAATGAACCAAAACCTTACTCTTTACGAACAACTCCTTAACTTTGCTGACAGCTTGGTCACACTCTTTCCCCCACACCCATTTTACTTTAGGACTCAACAGTCGGGTAACTGGAGAAAGAATGTGCGCAAGGTTAGGCAAGTATTTAGAGTAGTGGTTGACGAAACCCAGGAAGCTTTGCAATTCTTGAATGCAGCTAGGGTTAGGTGCATTTGTCACAGCTTCAATTACCTCCGGGAGCGTGTGTAATCCTTCTGCATTAATCATATGCCCAAGGTATTTCAGCTCAGGTCGCGATAGTTTGCACTTATCGATCCTAAGCCTTGCACCATTTTCTTGCAAAGCACTAAGCAACATACGTAATGAGTCGTCGTGCTTTTCACCCTTCCCACTTACTAAGATATCGTCGTAAAATGGGGAACATTTAGGAATATTGCTAGTAATTTGAGTCATAACCCTTTGAAAAATACCTGGACTAGAAGCTAATCCCAGGGGCACTCGTAACCAGCGAAAAAGACCTAACGGGGTATTTATAGTTAGTGCTGCTTGCGATTCGCGATCTAATTCGATCTGCAAAAACGCATCCTTAAGATCGATAAGGCTGAACGTATCACTCCCAGCTAATTCGCTAAAAAGTTCTGCGGCTGGGAACCGGGTAATGGTCGACTTCGAGTTGCGGATTAACTGTTGTTTTGTAGTCACCTATAATCCGTATCTCGCCCCCCGGTTTGTGCACGATGACGATCGGCGTCGACCATTCCGAGGTTGTCACTGGCTCTAGAATTCCAAGGCCAACCAAGCGTTCAATTTCTTGGTTAACCTTTTGTTTAAGTGCTAACGGGACAGGTCGCACTTTACAATAAACTGGCTTGGCATCAGCTTTGAGTTTTATTTGGCCTTGAAGTTCTTAAACTTGCCCATACCCTTGCTAAAAAGTTCGGGAAATTCGTTAACCAATTCTGCGGTGTTAACAGTAGGAGTGTTAACCTTAACTTTTTTGATACGTTTAACTTTTGTTTGCAAGTCATAATACGGATTCATATCCGGCCTAAAGATTGACAGCCAATCTTTTCCCATTAATGATGGTTTGTACATTTTAGAAACAAGAGCTTCAAGGTTTTCAGTTTGGCCATCAATTTTTACTTCCAACTTAATGGTGTAAATGGTTTTTTCAGTTCCTTCAGTATAGGAATGAATTGAGTATGGACTCAGACTGAGGGGACAGTCAGAAAAATATTTCTCATGCCACTCTATTGGTATAATCGTGGCGTCAGCCCCCGAATCTATTTCCATTCTCAATTTAACACCATTTAGTGTTACTGGCATCCACCATTTATGGATTTTCAAGGGCACCACAATAATGATTTTATTAACTGGAACAGTAGCAGGGACTGAGGAAAATTCTGAAACGTTCAATAGTTCCACCGTGTTGTTCTGTAGGCAGTAATCTTCAGAATCGCTAAAATTTTCTGAATTGGTATCCGAATTTTCGACCTCACTTACTGAATCATTTTCAGTTTCACTATCACGCTGTAGCCTATGCACCTTCTTTTTGTAACTATATTTAGTTTTAGGTTTACTTATAGCCTTACTATGTGCACTCGTAACTGACTTTGAGTGTTCAGCAGTTTTAAAAGGTTTAGTTTTACTGCTTTTTCTACAGACGGCTTTTAAATGTCCTTGGGTATGACATCTTCCACAGATATAATCCTTATATTTACATCTAGGCTTAACGTGACCCGATTTTCCGCAGCAAAAGCAGATTAAATCTTTGTTAGATTTAGGTTTATGCTGCTGTCTAGGTTTATGTGAAACGTAATTTACAGCTTTACTATGTGATCTTATCACTTCTTGGTCGACTTCGGCTGACTCTAACGATAACGCTAAAGAAGTAGTAGCTTTAAGGTCTAATGTTTGCTTTAACAGCTCTCTTTGAATGGTTTCGGATTTTATCCCCCCAATTAAACGATCTCTAATCATTTCTCCATTAATGTCGGTAATGCTATTGAAATCGCAAAATTTTGTGAGAATTTTAAGCGCAGCCAGATATTCGCTAACGCTTTCATCCGATTTTTGAGCTCTTCGAAAAAATTTAATTCGCTCAGACACCACAGATGGCGCTGGCTCGACATCATCCAAAACTGTTTTTACCAAAACTGCATATGTCATGGAGCTAGGTAGCGCTGGTGAAATTATGTTAAGGATTCTGTCAAACATTTTGGCTCCCACTGAAGCCATTAAAAAATCAACCTTTTCATCTACTGGAATCTTTTTTACCTTAAAATAATAACTTAGCCTATCTACATATTTAGCCCAAGTATCATTTTCGCTATCGAATTCCGAAAATAAATTCGTATTTTTTCCCGCCATTTCTAAACTATTGATGGGACTACTAGAATTTAAATCGTTCTCATTATTTACAGGTTGTACTTCACCAGATTTAGGCATAAGCCTTCACAATTTAACTCAAAATGCTTAAGCATACACAGTTTTAAGGCCTAAGCCTACACTTACTTAAAGGCATAAGCCTACACTAAATTTTTTATACTAGATGGCAGTTTCTAGATAACACCAATTCCTAAATAGTTAAATCAACTATCGGAAGCAACTCAAGACTAACGGATTCACTTATCTACTAAGCCTTAAATTCACAATTAGCCTACCTAGTTAAACTCAGTCTGCATTTAAAATTAAATTACTAGGCTTTTTAAATTTGTATTCAGCTCCTCCAAACTTTATACAAAACAACACGATGGCCCAACAAACGGCTCAAAACAGTCCTCACCGTTTTCCGTTGAAAGAACAACGACTACAGTGCAAATTATACACCGGCACAGCCAGCCCGAGCAAAGGGCTGGCTGGATGAATTCGCAAAGGGAAATTTAGTTGCATTTTTATCATGCTATTCTGTTTATAGTGCTAACAGTGTGACACGCCTACGCGTCGCACAGGACACAACCATGGTAAAATTTCCCGTTAAAAATCCACTTGCCTCCCTCGGTTCTAGCATATAAGGTACAAATTTAACACTACATCAATAAGTACCACACCAAGTTCAAAAACCCAGTACACAGTTTGAAAAATTTAACCATGTTGACACAGAGTAAAACTAATTCATTTGCCAAAAATGAAAATTTTTTAACTTACCACAAGTTAGGAGCACTCCTGTTGGTATACTATGGCCTACTGATTAAAATTAAAGTTACATGTGCTTAGCCTCCTCCTCGTCGCCAATTGTAATGTTCCCTCCGGAACTTGTAGGTTCTTAGAACTAAGACATTTCAGACAGTAAATGATAAGCAGACTAACACTTGCTAAAGGACTTTATTTCCTGTGTGCTGTACAGTTTTATAACATGATGATGTCATGTGATTATCCACAGGATGTAGGGTGGCGACAAGCATGGATAGACTGATTAAACTATGTAGTGGTTAAGGTCAGCTGAGGAAGGTGAACAGTGTTGGATGCAACCCTCCCAGCGTGGCTTGCCACAAATAACGACAAGTCACGACATTACTTATTAAACCCTAATCTGATTTCTGAAGCCGAAAAATCTTTCAAACGTGAGAAGGAAACTTACAAGAACTACATAAATCGGAAATAACACATCAGGGGAAATTATACACTGGGGTGTCATTCGTCACACCGTCGACAAATGGAGCAAAGCAACTGCAAACAACCCATGTTGGATTGGAGACAGCGTTGTGGCTCATCTTATTTCTCTTCATTACTAGTTTATACTTCACACATATATCTCTGAACTTCATAGTTAATCTACGAACTTCATACTTCACACATAACAACTTCATAATTCATAGTTGTGTGTGCGAAGTTCGCTGTTAGATGTGTGAAGTGTGAAGTTCATAGACAGAACTATGAAGTTCAGCGATGTATGTGTGTAGTTCATAGTTGCATGTATGAAATGTGAAGTATGAAGTTCGTATATGTAACTGAAGTTCAGAGATGTGTTGAGTTCACAGTTGTATGTGTGAAGCATAAAATACCAATGACGTGAGCCAACAGAGCCACCGTATGTTTCTTACCTAATCAAAATTCAGTCTAGTATTTGACCTTGCTCGCTTGGCCAGTTATTACTTACGTGTGTAACTCTAGTATATCTTTAAAAAATGTTTAGTATCGTTTGTTTACAAATTTTTATTTTTTTTATTGTAAGTTTTCATTGAAGGTCTTAAAAGGACATAACTCCTTCGTATCGTGCGACCCGATGAGATTGCAGTTGGCAACATTTACACAGGTTAGAGTTAATGTCGCCAAATCACCTCGCACGCAAGAAAAAACAAGAAAATGAATGTGTTGGCAACATTTACATACGTTTGAACTAATGTCGCAAAACTGAGTCATGCAGGAAAGCCAATAGGGATTTATGTTCCTTTATGTGCAAATTAAGTAAAATTCCATGAGTCGTTATTTGGTAATTTTGATCTACTCCATTTTGTAAACTAGTTAAAGGCACATAAATCCCTCCGTTCTGGCTGCTTTACTCTGCGTCACCTACGCTAAAATATAGTTCAAACGACCGCAGCGCGCATTGCTCTACGACACTAGTCATACTCATTTCGGGGCCGCTGCAACGTGACACATCGTACGACCAAGTCGCAAACTTGAGCGAAGGATTAATTATCCTTCCTCCAGGGCCGCGGCTTGCCAGCGATGTGGCGGGAGTTATATACCGCTCGGACCGAGCCGTTTAAAACAAGCCTAATAACAATCACGCGCCACTACTGACATCTGCATCGTACCCTTAGACCAGCAAATGAAAGGTAAATCAGTTTATATAAAACTATTTCCGGTAATGTCTCGAGTGAAACTGTTAAAATATACCGGAGGGAGTTATGTGCCTTTAAGTTGTAAGGAAAAATAATGACAACGGACCATTCCCCTTCAACATGAAAAATTATTGTTTCATTGTGCATTGATTTCTGCGGACCAATCTCCTTCAGACTGAAAATTTGTCGTCCTATTATGTTTTTGTTTCATTTTGTTTCATTTGATAAACAAAATCTTGAATCGCTTCAAGATGTTTCTTTTCATCATGTTTCGAAATACTTTCCTTTTTTCCTTTATGCGTCCGACGTAACCTTTGTTTTTTTTTTGTTTCAGGCGCAGTTGCTGTTCCAAGACCCATCTTTAGGCATCGATTTGGACATCGCGTTAGTTCGTTTGGAAATACAAAAGTCAGAGTTTAAGGTAAGCACAATTGTATATTTCCCAGATGAATAAAAAGAATGCTTTCTCATTTTCTTTCTGCCTTTCGATAACAACGTATTTCCATTATGGTCTTGGACGAAAAATATAAATAGATCCGATATTGTTTGGTCTAGTTCTCCTCAACATATTATTTTCTTCCTGTTTCGTAGGGTCTCAAGAGGTCGGGGAATATCGATCAATACCTCAGCAGTTTCTGCGCCTGGCAAAGCGATGTCAATCCAGTCAACGATGGTGATCCTTTACACTGGGATCACGCCCTTTTGCTGACAGGGTAAGACCAATGTTTTTTAGATTTTAAAAATATAAAAAAAAATTAAAAAAAAACTAGGGCGCATTCAGTAACACAGTTGACAAAATGGAGCAAAATTGCAAACAGCCAGTGTTGCATTGGGGACAGTGTTTTGGCTCATCTTTTCGGTTGCGTCATTGCATGCATCGTGTTTCTTTACCCATTTGCTTTTGCAGCGCGTTGCTGGATGGCGTTGACGACGGTTGCGACAAGCGGTTTTCCGACTTTGGCTTTTCAGCAGACAAAGCACCCGTAATTTGAAGAAGTTTTGTTGGAAAGCATCGAATTTGCAGTCCAGATGAGAATTAATGCCGGCAGAAATTTGAGCTCGCATTTCGTCCATCTTGATATTTACTAAGGCCGATAAGAATAAAAAGCTTGCTTCTCATAAGTGTACGAAGCAAAAGTCAATGCCGGCGGGCAGCTATTTATTTTTATTTTTTTTAACCTCTCAAAGTATGATGCAGTGCAACAGTATTTTTTTTATGCTTGGGGAAGGGTGATTCTTTTTCTTTTGTGGAGCTTTCCTGCAAATGTGATAAAATCTATATTAACACTGGCGATAGCCAGTGTTAGTAAGGGTCGACCTAGGATCTCTGCGTTAAACTTTCAACTTTGAGAGCTTATAACTCCGTCAAAATTGAAAAATTTTAAACCAAGTTTGGAATCTAGTCAAGACTAGTCAAGGCCTGTCTACAGTCCAAAAATTGTGAAATTCAGTACAGCCAAACCCGAGATACAGAGAGGGGCCAAATAGACAACTTCTTGTTCCTGGTCTTGGTCTTGTTCTTGGTCTTGTTCTGGGGATGTACCTTTCGTCTGTCCTCTCTACAGGTCAAACTATTTGTCCTGTAAAGCTGGTTCTTAGCTCATATTACAGGTATTGTTCCGTAGATGTGCCCTTTCCATAAGGCTTTTCTAATTGGTCAAGTGGTTCAGGGGTTACGGAGCTCTAAACGACCAGATTGATTGTTTTACTTTGTTTTAAACATTGTTATTATGCAACAATGCCATTTAGCAAACGCCAGCTGCAACACATAGACTGAAGATTAAAGGATTTGTTTCTATTGTTAACACTAGCCATAGCCAGGTTAGTAAGGGCCATAGCTATATTTACCGAGCTTAAAGGCGACGCAACAAAACAAACAACAAATTAATTATAAAGGTGTAACACATACCCAACCCTTCATCCATCACCACATCTATTTATTACAATTCTCAAAGTAACACGGATTAATAAACAAAAACGTATCGTTAAAAGTTAAAAGTAAGGGTCTAACAGTCAAAACCTGTAATGAACACGGACAAGCTTTGACTGTAAGGGTCTAGGTGTCAACTTTGGCCAGTAAGACGCTGCTAAGCATTAGACCCTTACTACCCGGTGATCATGTTAATGACTTAGTACGGAAAATTGGAAATTAACCAAGAGCGAAAATCATACAATAGAAATAACGTAGTTCAGTATGCCACCTTTATGCACTTACGTTAAATCGGAGTGGCATGACCCGGATTCGAACCGGCCACCCAGTTCGCCCCCAGATCACTTGCATAGTGCCTTAATCTCTCCGTTGCACTCCGATGAAACGTAAGTGCATAAAGGTGGCTTACTGAACTACGTTATTTCTAGTGTACGATTTTCGCTGTTGGCTAATTTCCAATTTTCCTTAATATTATTTCCAGCGATTTATGTCTATTTAGTAATGAGTTAGTAACTCAGACAGAATGGGTGTACACACTTACGCTTGTAGCAGGTTGTCTTGCTTGGAATCGCTGCCATGTTATCAATCCGAAAAAAAATGTCACCCTAAAGCAAAGTAGGAAACCCACACCCCCACTATCATTGGATCATCTCATGGGTCTTTATAGGACGATTTCAGACAGCTGTTCGTCAAAACCCGGGTAGTAAAGGTCTAATGCTTAGCAGCGTCTTACTGGCCAAAGTTGACACCTAGACCCTTACAGTCAAAGCTTGTCCATGTTCCTTACAGATTTTGACTTTTAGACCCTTACTTTTAACTTTTAACGATACGTTTTTGTTTATTAATATATAATACGCTTACGTTGGGCACGCAAATTCATCATTATGCACTATAATGAAAGAGGGCGAGCGACCGACAATGTCAAACAAACGGGTGTGGCCTGTAACAATCAGTAACAATCGAAATATTGCTTTAATAATGCTACCTCTTAGAGCAGACTTGAAGAGTTTCAAAGTTGGTTCAGTAACAATCACTGCATGCACGACCATTGTTGGGTTTATTGTGCTTGGTATCAGAACGGAGAAACGGGCAATTGAGCGTCCTCCATTGAAAAAAGACATTTACTTCCATAAAAAAACAAATCAGCAGGGGTTAAAATGGAGGGGGAGCAGGGATGGGGATATTCAGACCACTCAATAGGGGAATCCGGGTCGGGGACGGGGTAGGCGGTGCAGGACGAGAAAGGGGTTACGGGGAGGGGGGGGGGCATCGGGGAAAATCAGACCATACAACTGGGTAGGCCGCAGGGGAGTTCGGAGGGGGCAGTCGCCACCCTTTTCATTCCATACTGCCCACTACAGTATTTCGCTAAGTTATTCGGGTACCGGCTAGACCGGCGTATGTTACGCCGGGGGTACAGCTAGTAATGTGAAAAACGCATATTTTGAAACCAGGATTTCGCAAGCATGAAACATGACCTAATTTCCCAAGTTTTAATGTGTGAAGTTAGCGTTTCCTGCACCCTAGGTCCATGCATAATCTCCGACAGTTCCTATCTTGCACTAGTATGTGTAAAAAACATTAATAATACACCGAAAGTACACGTTAACGGACAGATAGAGTAAGAGCCAGGAGTTTAAACGTCGTTTAAAAATATTTGTTGTAGCAATCTTAGCTTTTCATTCACTTACATATTAAAAAACATTACTAATGAGATTGACATTTGAATCCATAATACCTTTGTTTTGATGGTTTCCTTAATGATTGTATCCATAGAAAGGGCACTCAAGTAACGGGGGGGGGGGGGACGTGCCCCAAGCGCATTAAATCAGTGTTTACTTTTCTGCAGTTTGACGCAGCAACGCTTCAAACTGATAAAGGATTGTGAATGACGTGACAGTTTTTGTCATACAAAGATGATGCCTCGGCGCTTACCGAAGATGAAGAAGCTCTAGCAACTTTATTGATAGCACTGGGAATTGAGTATAAACTATTTTTTTTTCAATTTTTAAAAAAAAATTCCTAGGGCCCTACGAAGCACCGAAAGCGCTTGGGATAGTCGGCGTAAGATATTACAAAACCAGCTACTGTAACACAGAAATATATTAATGGAAGCTCAAATCCAAAAATTTACAAAATACTTCTCAGTATTTGTGAAATGCGAGTTTTCTACAGGCAGATTGACCGAAACTATATAGGTGGGCTGTTTTTGTCATCCTGTCTTCATCGGGCTCTCCTAGCGTGATTTTCTATTTACGTAACCACTGCAGCCGCATCAACATAGAGTTACTTCGCGATCACCATTCAAATCCGGCGGTCGTCGTAGCCTGCTGTATTTAGAGGGTGGTGCTCTTGTCGCTCGTTTTTCGTGCTCTTCTCGTTTTTCTTGTGCTTCGTGCCATTTTTGATTTCCTTGTGCTTCGTTCGTGCCAACTTGGAGTGAGTTTTTCACCTAACTCGTGACCGATAAGAAATTTAATGGCAAGGTTTAAGGGGCCCTGCAAATTCATGAGGGGCCTCCTTTCTCCTAATTCGTGCTGGATTGCCAGTGATTCAAGTCCTCTCAGGTGCCTATCATTTCTAGAGTTTGGAACCAAGAGTATTGTCGTGTCTTTCCATGCTATTTCGTACTCATGCAGTGCGATGCGAGGCTGTTTAACTCCACTTTATTTCTCCCATATGTTGTTTTCCCTCTCACGCTCACCTTTCCTCTTTTCGCCTATGTATGCAGCATCACATCCACTGCATGGCATATGGTACACTCCTTCGGGGGTATTTTCTACTCTCTCAAGTTCTTTTTCCATAGCGTGCTTTTCTTGTAACCGAACGAACTTCCCTTCGACCGGTCTCCTGATTTTCTTCAGTAGCAAGGTTTTCAAATTCTTCCCATTTTTAACAAATGAATCAAAGCCTTTCGTCTTCACCTGCACCTGAGAGGACTTGAGTCACTGGCAAGCCAGGACGAATTAGGAGAAAGGAGGACCCTTATGAATTTGCAGGGCCCCTCAAACCCTTCCATTAAATTTCTTATCCGTCACGCGTTAGGTGAAAACTCACTCAAAGATGGCACGAAGCACAACGATTCGATGATTAACTCACCCCCCCCCCCCAACCCCCACCGCATCCCTTCAAAACGCTCAAATAATCTTGACTCCTCCACTCCAGACCCAAAGGTAATCTGATCCAACCCCTCCCCTCTCCCAGGGAAAAGGAAGCTTTTCTTATGCTTACTGCGACTGCCTGCGGGTGCTTTTGATGCTGAAAGTGTTATTTTTTAGGTCCCATACGTTTCCTCAAATTCTGTGAGTTATTTTCTTGTGTGACCCCCTCCCCCTCACCACGACTCGGGCCTAAATTATTTATGACGCCCCTCGAAAGGGCCTGCAAAATCCATGATCCCTTCCCAATTTCCTCCGGCCGTTAAGCACATGTTTCCGCTACGCACTTTAAAATTTTTGATCCGATAGTAGGCCTAAATATTTAATGTGCCTGACAAACTCAACCACAGTTTTGTAAAACAATGTTTGCTTCTTCACGTGATTTAGCTTTATTTCTCAGAATAATTTCTTTAGTTTTCTCTTCACTAATGTGCAATGCATTTCAAAATGCACCATTTCTTAATATAATATATTTTAGTCCTTCTTTTAAGTTTGTAACCAGTCCGTCACACGAGTCTTCAATTTCTACGTAAAGAACGTCGCCTGCAAAATGTATGGTAATTGTTCTCATATTTAAATCATGACGTGTTCATACACTAACGTCCAATGCATTTTTAAATGCACCATTTCTTAATATAATTTAATCCAGCTTTTAAGTTAATCACCAGTCCGTCTTATGATTCAATTTCCACGTGAAGAATGTCGTCTGCAAAATGTATGGTAGTTTTTTCTTTTGTTCTCATATTTAAGTCTTGACGCCTAATCGACATTGCGTCATGAGCTTTTGTGCACGGTGCCAAGTTGCAGGTGATGACGTAGCACCACATTTTGGGTCGCGTGTTCCCAAAACTTTTACTATTTCGTGCAGCAAAATAAGCGCACTCAAGTAGCTAGTGAAAATAGAGCAGTGACACGACGTAGTATTATTGTGTATAACTCTATGCTGGAGCCTTAATGGGTTAGCTGCAAGTGGCACTGCAGAGAGAAACAGAAGGGCGTCATGAAACTGAAACCGATGCTGTGAAGAGTGATTTCTTAAGACCTGAAACGCGCGATTTTTTGTTGTTGGAGAAACCAACGTTATTTTAAGCCTAAGAAATCCGCTCTTCCGTTGTTTTTCCTTCCTTTTTTATGTAGTGCACCTTGTAGTTATGCCCTCCAAAACCCATACTGGTGCCAATATGGCGGCAAATGTCACTGCTCTGTACACGATGCATAGCAGAGCGTGCGGACGGATATATACTGCATCATGTGTCAAAAGCGAACCATGTAGTTGCATCTTACACTGGAAAGACTACAGTTGACCTGTCTACTTCCGTAGTTACATAGCTTTCCTCATCGCTGAAGGGTCACCGGCAGACAACCACTGATCTTTAACCCGCATATATGCGGGTTAAAGGCGGGTTGCCACCAAACGAAACTTTGGAGCATCTACAGTGATCGAGCGCTATCTAGTTCTCTCTAGCGCATTGCTCACAGCAAGCAAAGCAATGCACAAAGAAGTATCGTTTAACACAACAGATAAGCCACGTGGGACGTCCTCGTGCGCCTGGGAGCAACCTATAAAGATTAACGATATTAATGCCACTAGATGGCGCCAGGGTATTTTCTTTATGTTCTAGCGTGGCGCCATCTAGTGGCAGTAATATCGTTTCATCTTTGTAGCATGTTCCAGGTGCACAAGGACTTACCAAATTTTTACTCAATAGTTAAGGAGGCACGTGGCTTGTTTGTTGTGTTAAAAGATATTTCTTTGTGCATTCCTTTGTTTGATATGAGCAAGCACTAGAGAGAGCTAGATTTCGCACGATGGTGCTAGATGCTCCAAACTTTCGTTTGGCAACTCTCCTTTAAATGGGAAAGGCGTTAGGAACGGGGTGGACACCTCCGAAGTGAAGCGGATCGTATCTGAGTTAAATAAATACGGATTCGTAGGTGGATTGAACATGCTTTGCTTCACTTCACTTCAAGGATACTCGAACGCAAATGTGGGTCGAATTCCGAAATTGCAATATTCCATCATCAGGTCCAAGGTTACTTGTTTTATCAAATGCACCTTGCATAAACAACGAACCGTGCACTAATTTCCAAGGGGAGTTTGCATGCCTGCTAGCGCCTATTATTTAAAAACTAGAAGCCCGTGCCATGAACGGGGGCCAGTCATGAATTAAGTTTACGAACACATTTCCCGGAACATTTTTCCGGCACTCTTCCCGACGACTTGTCATGCAGATTGATCGACCACTCATGCCTGCCTCCTGTGTTTGCACGCAGGTAGAATGGGAGAGCGCATTTGCAATGCGGGCGTGAGGAGGGCAGAAGTGATTGTTCGGCCCAACGACTTGTCAGATTGTACCTTTATTCAGTTGATCGACCACTCATGCCTGCCTCCTGTGTTTGCACACAGGTAGAATGGGAGAGCGCATTTACAATGCGGGCGTGAGGAGGGCAGAAGTGATTGTTCGGCCCGACGACTTGTCAGATTGAACCTTTATTCAGTTGATCGACCACTCATGCCTGCCTCCGGGTGGAGTGGGAGAGTGCATTTTCAATGCGGGCGCGAGGAGGGGAGAACTGGTTTTCCTTTTAGCCTTCCTTTTAGCCGGCCTCCAATATTATTATAAAGATTAGCAAAATTAAACGATTTATGGACAGGTGGCGCCACAGCGTGAGTGTTGGCCCAAGTAAAAAAATACATAAATTTGCCGGCCTCCCCAGGACGGGCGGGCGGGCTGAAATTTGTTTCTTTGGCCTAAGAACATGCACATTACCTCTAATTTTGGCATGTTCTCGTAATGCTGTGTTACATCCTAGAGTTTCTGAGTTGTTTGGATCCAGCCAGCTTGGTAACCCAAGTGTGCATGCGCGCAACTCCTCCTGTTAAAAAGGCTGGCTGCGAGAGTTTCGTATCGTTTGTTCTCTCTTGATATGTCCAGAGGTTCTAGGAAAAAAGCCCCCGGGAAGTCGCCCCCAGAAAAAGACGCCCCCCCCCCCCCCCGACAAAACGCCCCCGGGAAAAAACGCCCCCAGGAAAAAATGCCCGCAGGAAAAAACGCGCCCAGGAAATAATGTCCTCAAGTAAATGATTTTTGGCTCCAGGTTTCATCCATGTCTTAACTACACTTCGTTAAGCAGTAGCATTCGAAATTGAGTTGATTCGTCTACGCAAGCATTAGTTTGCGTCAGAGACGTAAGGCTCGAAGAAATTTACTTTAAAAAAATGGTTGCAATTGTGAGCAATTTCACCCTCCGAGTAGAGATGCCGCTAGCGAATTAGTACCTTTACGACACCCTGCCCGTTTGCGTTTGATTTACTTTGAAGATAAAACGTTTTTCTTAAAAACCTATTCAACATAGACAGGGAAATAACAATTCTGAGCCATTTCACGTACCCGTAGGGTTTCCTCAAGCGAATTTGTACGTTTATGGCATTCGCCCCGTTTGTGTTTGATTTACTTAAAAGTCATAACGTTTTTTCTTAAAAACTGATACGACTTAGTGAGATTAAAATTATGGGTGATTCCACGGCTATAGTCTGGAATACGAAGCATGTCTAGAATTGGGGACAGTGTTCTGGATCTCAAGACTTTTTGAAGGGGAAAGAAGGCTAGTTTAAGAAAAAAAGTAGCTAAGTATGTGAATTGTAAACTGAGAGACTTTAGTAAATGCGCAAAGATATTATTTAAATAAACTTCTTGAAGCTGTAAGTCATTTGAGGCAAACTAATGCTCGTACAGATGAATTAGCTCAATTATGAATCTCACTGGATGTTTTTGACGGCGAAAGAAATTTAGTTTAAGGAAAAAAGTAGCTAAAATACATTGTAAACAATGGGCAAATACGCAAAGATACTTTTTTTTATATAAATTTCTTGGAGCATTAAGTTCTGAAGCAAACTGATGCTTGTATAGATGAGCCGTCTTAAATCTGAGGCTCAGCTACGATGAACACCACTGAGGCATTTTCCCCTACTTGGGGGCGTTTTTTCCTAGGGGCGTTTTGTTGGGAGCGTTTTGTTGGGAGCGTTTTGTTGGGGGCGTTTTGTTGGGAGCGTTTTGTTGGGGGCGTTTTTTTCGGGGGCGTTTTGTCGGGAACGTTTTTTCCGGATACCATGTCCAGAAGGTGACTCAAGAGGGAAGGTAGGGTGGGGTGCAGTGGCGTAATTAGCACAGCGTGCGCCATACCCCCTGCAAGATTTACTTGAACGCCCTTAAGCACATTAATTTTCCCATAATAAACAAAAGATGTGTTGTTGAGGGTAGAGATTTCTGAGCAACTCCCGGGGGGGGGGGGCATGTTAAAGGAGAATGTCTGGAATAATGAATGAGCGTGTACAATCCTTTTTCCTGAGAATTTAGGTGGGTGTAGAAAGTCCATGACTTGTGTTGCATACCATGATGAATTGAGAACTCCGTGAACATGAACAACAACAATGCAACTTTAAACGAAACGTCAAAGGATTTTAGCGAGCGTTAACCGCACCCGGTCATCTGCCCGACAAAGCCCTAAGGCCCTATGTCTGCAACACCCGGAATGGATTCTCAGGAGGTCACCCACCCAAGTACCAATCGGGGCCAATGCTGCTTAACTTCGGTGAACGTCGGTAAACGAAACGAAACCACTTACAACAATCGATTTAAACTTGACTACTATTGCGGTGCACGATGCTTATGATTTGATTTGATTTGTTTGAGCTATAAAGGTCTACATATACCTATGCGCTTATGCTATGTGCTGATGCTTATGAATGCTACCTTGCAAACTGTGTCTGATCGTGGGAAAAATGGCAATTGTCGGCGGCCTACAGGTTTTCACTTTTGGACTTTCGTTCTTGAGTCAACATCAATGGCATGGTTACTAACAAAGCAAATTGTTGTTGTGCAGATGCGCTCGACGATGGTTCGGCAACAGTGTGCTAACACTGTCGCTATATTGCAACAATGGCTCGTTCACCCAAAATTCAGCTCGTCGTTGTACAAATGTGTTAGGGATGGCGTTCGGCAACAATGCGGTAAGACTTTCTCTTTATTGCCATCGTGGCTTCGGCAACTCGGGGAAACAGCGAAAGTCTTACCGCATTGTTGCCGAGCGCCATTGTCTAATTATACTACGTTTTTTTCCCGTAACGTCTGTATGCTGGCGAATAAAAAATTAAATCCGCAAACGTAATCGATGTTGACAGTGGTTTATCCAACCGAATTCCATAATACAAAGTTTTCGTAAGAATACAAATTTGATAATACTGCCTTAAAAGGGCATGCCCTCTCCCCATTTTCGAGCATCTTGCACATATATAGCTTTTGCAACATTTCCGTGTGTTTGAGTGAATGTAACTGTTGATTGTGTAACGAGGGAGCTTTGCAACTCTCGAATTTGCACCTTTTGTGTTGTTTTTATTATGACCATGGTCTGGAAAATTTTTAATTGACCGAAAATTAAAAATATTCTTTACTGCGTAGTTTTTGCGATCTTTTGGCCCAGTCAAAGGATACCTTTCGCGCAACAACAAGCAAGTTACTTCCCTTCCTTTGAGGCCTATGCGTATGTCTGTTGCCTTCAGGGTACCAGTGCGAAAGGTTTGAAGAGCTCAGGTCGACTGGCGCCTGTAGTCCTATTTCTCCGCAGAGCAATTAGTAGAGCACCCAGTTGTAAACAGATGATCCTGTGCTCGACTCCCAGACGGGACAGTTGTCTTTTTTTCTTTTTTTTCCATCTTTTATTACTGTCTGTTTTGTTATGTATATTTCAACGACAGGCATGAGTACGACATTGCAAAACGAGGTTCACATTGCTTCAGGCAGTGTCAGAATGTGAATCAGAATTTGAATTGGCCGCATTTTCCGTTGGACCACGGATCTTAATCGAGCGCTCATACTCTGATTTCCATTGCTTGCTGAGATTTTTGGCGAGCTCTGGTCTTACTAGTCGGTCAA
>JAHWFP010222559.1:0-28238 GCA_023313725.1 Lithobius niger | reverse complement strand
GGTTTGCTAACAATTTTCGTACATCCTAGGGTTTGCTAACAATTTTCCATTAGTGACAACCACCCTTTAGTTTGTCTGTCTAATGAACTCTTTGCTACGATTATATAGTCTTCACAAGGCCTGGTGTGGCCCAGATGATAGCAGCCTCCGAGTTGTGGGCCATGGATAAGAGATCGACACCCATCTGATCGACGGACAACTGATCGACACCAGGTGATCGACATGGACACGTGATCGACAGGACATGTGCCAGACGACCAAAATGATGGAAAATTTTATATTTAAAAGAATCCACAATGTAAATAAATAATTTCCGTAACTTTTATTTAATTTATGTTATTTTTATCGGATGAATTACTGACATGCTAAGCGACAGTGGGGTTGTCAAAATTTATAGCTCTGAAAGTCAGTCAACCAAAACAACGAAGGGAGTTTAATCCAAAGCTGCATGTATCAAATCTGTTGTCGTGGACAATGGGGATGAGGGCAGTGACGATTACCTTACAGAATTGCACATAACTTTGATCTCCCATGGTAATGGAGATTTTTTTTTATAAATGGGCATTTACAGTTTTAATGGAGGGATGTTATTAAGATTTATTTACATTTGTTATTTCTTGTTGTTTTATTTGTATTGGATTTTTATCTGTGGCGGGACAGAGGGTTTCATTAAGATTTATTCATATTATTTTATTAAAATAGCTGGGTTTTATTGATATTTGTATTTTATTAAGGTAAAAAAAAACTAAATTAAGATTTTTGTTTAAAATTTTCATTTTATATTTTTATGCTACTGCGAAAGCATTTGCCAAGAATGTTTTCGTTAATCAAGAACGAAAATTAAAAGTTGGAAGGCGATCAGATTCCGCCCTATAGTTCTAGCCATAAAAGCATTTTACTAATTTGTTTGATTTGTTGATCACTAAATTTTTCGATCTTTGGCCGTCAGTCACATCTCCTGTCGATCATTTGTCCTGTCGATCAATTGTTCTGTCGATTACGTGTGTTGTCGATCACATGTTCACGTCGATCATTTGTCCTGTCGATCACCTGGTGTCAATCAGTTGTCTTTCGATCTGATGGGCGTCGATCACTTGTACTGATACCCGAGTTGTCACCCAGAATTCGCTGGTTTACATCCCGATCATGTCATTTCAATGAAACTTTATATCCACAATAAAGACTTACCAAATCTTAGTTATATTCCGATAGTTTCGGTGGTTTAGGATAGGTCACGACATATCAAACAACTAGAGGCTAAATTCGAATTAACAATCTTTATTTTTACGTAATTTTACGTGGTAAATTTTAATTAGCTCTACAACCAATTTGAATTACTTTTTAAGTTGTCACACTGTTTCGCACGCCGTTTTAGGTGACAGGTATTGGTAGCAACAGATGAATCATTAGCGAATTGAACCTTTTAGCGGCCAAACTGTTCCATTACAGTTTTTTCCCTTCTTTTTTTTTTTATATTAGTATGGGGATGCAACACGATGGGCCCCAGAACAACAATCGTTGCAACAAAGACCGGTACATTATGTCACCGACACTTGGAAGTGGAAAAACAACCTGGTCTGATTGTAGTCGTAACTACCTCCTTAAATTTGTTGGGTAAGTTTCTTTTTCTTTTGTTATTAAACCACTAGCTTACAGCCACTAGCTTACCACTAGCTTACTGCGGCCTTGCAGTGCTGGAAACACCGGTTCTCGTCAGATCCCCGAAGTTAAGCAGCATTGGGCTGGATTGATACTCGGGTGGGTGACCGCCTGGGAATCTGGCTGTTGCAGACATAGGGCCTTAGGGCTTCGGGCAGATGACCAGGAGTGGTTAACGCTCGTTAAACCCTTTGCTTACAGCCCGTCTGAAGACTCTAGTTATTTAGTTATAATGTTCTAAAAATAGCGTGGCCCCTTTATTGTGGGTTTATAGTCTCCTTACCTCTCGTTTCGGGGCGTCGGACGAAAGTTTAACTGGAAAATCGTCGAATGGGATTCTTATCTAATATCTGCCTAATTAAAAAAAATCTGGAAAATCATCTAAACGGAATATCGTATAATGGAAAATCATCTAAACGGAATATCGTATAATGGAAAATCGTCTAAACGGAATATCATAAAATGGAATATCATCTAAACGGAATGTTGTATAATGGATAAGCCCATAAAGGATAAACGCGGTTAAAAGACGGAAAGCCAATGGGCTCGAAATGGGTTAAATAAATACGGATGCAAACCTATCTACGTTGCCTTTTGGACTTATATGTCAGCCTGACTGAGCGGGGAATCGAACCCACGACCTTTGAAATCAAAGCCCAAGGTCCTACTGCTGAGCCATAATGACACGGTCCAGTGGTGGACCTTGGCCTTTGATTTCAAAGGTCGTGGGTTCGATTCCCCGTTCAGACAGTCTGACATATAAGTCCAAAAGGCAACGGAAATAGGTTTTCATCCGTATTTATTCAACAAACAAATGTGCGGATTATTCCTTCTTTGGTGACGCAGTCTAATTTGATTGAAACTACTGAAAACTGACGTGATAAAAACATTCTTCCCATATTTAAATGACTAGCGAGCGTAGCTACTACACTTGTTGTTATTTTTACTAAGGGTTGTCGAACCCAAAAGGGGTCAGCTGCATCAATGTGGACAGAGAGAAGAACAATCTGCTAGCAGCAATTAATCTAATAATAAGATCCTCGCCGTAAGTCATTACGAATGTAATTGCATCAACATGTTTACAATGTTGTTAAACCTGATTATTGTACATAATTGATAGTTTCCAATTACAACATTATTCCGTCAAGTGAAGCTGGTACATGTTACGTTTACTATTATCGTGGCTCGTATCAAATAAACTAAGGAAAGGCTACGACTCGCAGCGATGTAGACCCTTACAATACCCGTCATCTGGTAGCAATGCCGCTCCAGGTAATTAAATTGTTCTACGCGCAGCTTGAATAACCTACGATTTGCTCCGATTAATAAATTGTTTAGATGAGTTTGGTTCACGTTTCAATTTAAGACGGCAATGTTGCGGATATATTAATTACTCACGCGTGTAGATTTTGAAATTTGAGAAATGAACGTTTAATTTCGTTGCTTAAATGCGCCTGTCCACCATTTCGATAGCACTGCCCAAATTCTAAACACAGCATCCACGTTCCAGATTCTCCGTCATCCAATAGGCTGATGTGGGTCACGTGATCTCGCTTTAGCTGCAAATATTCGCGGCGCTGCAGCGAAGTGTTGTTCTTTTTTTTTTTTTTTAATTTACCTTCATTTTCTTTGTATTGCTCGAAGATTCTACGGCGCTGCATGTAGGAGTTGAAAAGGTGAAAAGGCGCCTGTAATGAGGTTCTGATAATTTTAGCAAGATCTTGTAAATCCGTTTGAAATGAGGAGTTGTGTGACGGATTGCAACACCCATCTTGGTGAACTTTCGTACTACAGAATACACCCACCTTATAAGAATTTAAAAAAAAACAGTCTTCTATGTGATAACTAGCATCGTACCCGGCTTCGCCCGGTATTTGTTTTGACCGTGGTTTGTTTTGGCCCGTGGTTGTTTCTCAGTTTTTGGTCGGTGTTGCCTGAACGTTGAACACGACAGGCAATTTCACTTGTTGGAGTGCTCCCCTTTTCTTCGCATCCTGTACGTGCGCTCTCCCTGCCCTTTTCCTCTTATCTTACCCAAAAAACGTGCCTTGTATGGTTCAGTTAATGCGTCATCATATGCTTAATGGCATCAGACGTATTGCCCCCACTCCTCATCACCCTGCCAATCTCTTTTTTTTCTAAGGAGCTTGGCTAAAAGACGTACTGCCCCAAAACAAGGGCATTTGCTGTTGAGGCCCTCCTGTCCACTCCCAGTTTATCGCTTTGGCATGTGCACTCCCTGTTTTCTCTGAGTGTTGCCTGAACATACAGTCCACAGGCATTTTTTTCTGTAATACTCTCACTTTTCTCCAATCCTCTCCCTCCCATCTTCCCCCCCCCGTTCGCCCCCGCCCGCCCCCCCCCCCCTTTCGGTTACGTGTCGTTCCGCCAAATCTAAAGGAGATTAACAGCTTTTGCCTTAGGGGCCAATCCCGTTTCGGCAAATCCCGTTTCGCCGAATACCGTTCACGACATTTTAGGCACACGAAACCTATAAAACATTTAAACACGAACATTTCGACACTATAACGGTCAGACATTTATAGACAAACGCCCGTTTTGCAGAATAATTTGTTTCAAATTACGTACCTCGCTCGTGCTATCGCGCTCGCTGCGGCTAAACACATAACATGAGAAAGTGCCACTAATCCAAAATTACTTCCAATTAGGCATGCCTCTTTAACTTCTGCAATGTTACATTTTTCACGAATATTTTGATTTTGCATAGCGGGATTCTGCCTTCCCGTTTGGAAAAGGGTTTAGCATTCCCACACATGGGGACACATACGCACAACCCCCCTCCCCCCTCTCCATCAACTCCTAGTTTATCGGTCTAGCTTGAGTGATCCGTAACGTGTGAAAAATGACTGTCCTTCGTGCATGACGTCATTTATCACTGTTGCCTGAACGTTGACTGAGCTTGGTTGTTGTTTGGGATGTTGTTGTTCCGTTAATGAGTAATCATATGCTTATTGGTCAAAGACGCAATGCCACCCCCCCAACTCCCCACCCCCACGGGCAATAGTCGTACAGGGCCTCCTCCCCACTCTCCATTTATCGCTTTGGCTTGAGCAATCCGTACCGTGTGAAAAATAACTGGCCTTCGTTCATGACGTCATTTAAGGAATGCCTCTGTGATGACCGCGCAGAGCAAATTGTTAGTCGAGGCAACAATGTGTCAATTTTAACTTCTTTCAGGGCAACAACGTCCCAGTTTCAACTTCTACGCAAAGAATTGACACACTCGCACGTTTTCATTGTTCCTCTTCCGGGGGTCGTTGCGGTTGCATCATTTCTGCTATGAGACTCTGGTTTATAATGTAAGAAGATGGTTAAGTCGTTATAACCCTTGGTAGATCTAAGAACGGCCTGCGATTCTGCTTCAAGTGTAGGCAATTTTGATCAAATTCATTATCAAGTTCATTATAACGGCCAAAAAATTGTTATTATTATTAATATTATTATTATTATTAAATTAAGCGGACGGTGGAATACAGGAGAGGACTGGGGATAATTGGTCTGGATGGTTACTAAGAAACGTTTGACCCTCTTTGTTAAAGGGCAATTACATCCATTTTGACATGCATATTTGACTTTTGGATCACTTACACAATAACTAAACACAAGAATTGCGGTAAGAATACGTTACGTACATCCGATATAACAATTTAATTACTGCATCACCAAAACACGACACGAAGGTCGCCATTGTTTTGCTGGAACGCGTAGAAATTAATGCCGACACACGGATCTCTTCGATTTCGGCTCGCAGCCGATTGAGATAGCTGTATTGACTACACTGCCGGCCAGCTAAGGCCGCCAGACGCTTGAGCTCCTCACAGTCAATACAGCTATCTCAATCGGCTGCGAGTCGAAATCGGAAAGTGACATCTGTCGGCATTAATTTCTGAGCGTGCATGCAAAACAATGGCGATCTCCGTGTCGTGTTTTGGTGATGCAGTAATTAAATTGTTATATCGGACGTAAGTAACGTATTTTTACCGCAATTCTTGTGTTTAATTATTGTGTAAGTGATCCAAAAGTCAAACATGCATGTCAAAATGGATGTAATTACCCTTTAAAATTTAAAAGCAGTAGAAAATTTGTTTTCTTAGTCAAATCCCGTTCGCATCTTTTAAAGAAAAAGAACATTTGTAAAATGATAAATCTATATTGTGGTTTTAAATCCTCCAGCCAACAAAGTTGGGATTGGAGGTGTGGGGAGGGGGCCCCCCGCACCACGAGTGATATAATGCGCGTTGACTAGAATTGGAAGCGTGTTTGGCACAGTTTCAGATTCGAAAACTAAAAAAAGCAAACAAATAAATCAAGTTGGAATCACTTGAGTTGTTTGGGTTTTTCGATGCGTCACGAATCGGTAGTATTTTTTAACACTAAAAATGTCACACCGAATGTGTCGTCAGCGTTTCGACGTTTGTTTAGGGAGGGGTTGGGGGGTGAGGCAGGTGGCAGCCGTTCATTCATTGAGGTTCATTTAGGTGACAGCCAGGAACCTCTAAATGAAGCTTTCTTTATTCAGGAACCTCTGTTTATATGTAGCTCTGGTAGGGTCGGACCACTCAGTACTAACCACCACCGCGAGAAATAGCGAGATATTCGCTACATGAAGCGGCTAGGCAGCAATGCTTCTGACATCACCGCCATGGTTCGCGCTATTTTTCTGGTTATTGCATTTCATTGGCTGTTCATTTGGTGGTCCAATTTGGTGAATCGACACGAAGGTGGACTCACAAACGAATGGATACTTGCTGTCAAGCGTAAGCCAAACGTCAAAGATCCAGGGTATTCCGCTCAGATTTCTCCAGTTAAACAGTCCCTCTCGTCTTCATTGTACGGCATAAATTCCAGACGAGGGTTACCGCTCTCAATTAAAAAACTCGAAAGTCAAACCTTGTATTAATAACTACACTTCGTTACGGTATAACCTAACTGCACACACTGACCACTCAAGCGCCGTGTGCAAAACTCCGGTTCCGATGCTCTAGTTTCTCAAATTTGCCACGAGAGCACCAACTGCCGACAACAGCGGAAGTGACTGTGACTGAGTCTAAAGCTGTAGCGTCATTACTGCGGCGTCGTTAGATGCAATTTCGGTTTCGACTATGGAAAGCGAGCTACGAAACGAAACTCAACTAACGGCTAATTTCATTACAACTTCAGTTTTAGAAATCGCGTAAATTTTAGCGGGACATGCGTGGAACAAAAATAAAAATGCAATTCTAATGATAAAGAAGATAATATAGACGAACTGTTTCGTGTTGTGCTGCTCCGTGGCCGTGAAGCGACAATGACTTGGTGATCACACGTCGCCACCATCTTGAATTTTTTGCGGAAGTAGTCTGAGACAACAATTTGTGGCCAGATGGCGCACCACGTTTTGATCGCGAGTACTCTGGACGAGTGGGGCTAGATTTTGGAGGGAGTGAATAGGGCTTGCTCAAACTCAACGTTCATGTTGTTTTAGATTAAGCTAACGAAAAATCGACAATGCGACTGAAAATACGCAACGATTGTTGTATCGCGTCAACAGACGACAGCACCGTCACACGCGGTCATCGTAAAAGTACGCCATTGTTTTCGTTTCGAAGCAATGACGTCACCTACCGTTACATCTTGGGTAATCTCGCACGTGTACACTTAACGGCCTGAAATAGCTCTCTGCCATAGCTTTGCGTTGCATTGAGTGGTTCGACACTACAGTCAAACACCCCTGGTGACAGCAATGAACCACAAGACAACATTGTATTATTCGGGAAACAATGCAGAAGCTCATTCACGTCAGGCGTGGATCCAGAGGGAGCGGTGGGAGAGATCGCCCGTCCTAAAACCGAATCAGACACACGAGCTGATAATACAGTATTATTGTTTAAAATCATCTTCACTGTCTGCGTAAATTTATTATTGATTCTCTATACGGACAGAGTCACGCTTGCCAAAGCCTCATAATTACAGGTTTTTTTTTAAAGTCGGTTTCGTCCTTTTTTCCTTGCTTTCGTCCATTGTTATACTATGAGCAATGCAAAACAAAATGTACGAAAGCAAAATGAAAGTGGACGAAAGCGAAATAAACGGACGAAACCAACGTAAAAAAGAAAACCTGTAAAAATGTTATTTCTTTGCCCTACTGTTTCAGAAATACTCAATTTTTAGCACCCGGAGCCCCCTCGACAACCCCGAGCTCGAAGAAAAAACTTACGACGTGAAGAATCGAACAAGTAATGAGAATAAACGAATAAGAACGCTCTAAGAATAAAACACGTTTAATTATGCCTAGAATTTTTAGTTTAAACAGGAATTGGTGAGAACAAAAATCTTTCTTTTGCTGGTGAAAAAAAAAATGAAAAAGAGCGTACATCATACTTCTGTCTCCCCACCCCCTCCTGTCGTCCCTTAAAATTAGCGAACTGGGAACCCGATTGGAAGATTGTTTTCGATCCCTAGCTGATGCGAAATCGCCCCTCCTAAAATGTCATTCTGGATCTGCTAGTGATTTAGGTAAAGGTACGTTAAAGCTGTAATCACGGTTTTCCGAAGCTTATTTGTAGAATTATAGCACCGACAGACAATACATACTCTTCCTTACTCTTCCCCACTACCAATATCGTCTCTGATTGGCTGATAATCGAGTCGCAATAAATAAGTAACCTACCTTGACGAGGTAGGTTAGTTCGCTAACATGGGTTAGGGCGCGTTTATACAACAACTCACCTTTGCATTATCTGTAATTAGAAGCTAGAACTCACCTGAAATTCTAACATGGCGACGGTTTCAGCTCTTCCGGCTCGCAACGAAACAGTCAATAATGTGGGTTCAAAAGCGACTGGGAGAATTATTTCGTCAGGATGAATTCTTTATCTTATTGCTACGGATTATAAGATTTCAGTCATTTACCGAAACGATGTCGGATTTAGCTAACGCAGGTAACGTTGTTACCATGGCAAAGACGCCTTCGCCATCGCGATTAATTTCTAGCTGCGGAAAAGCAAAGATGAGTCGTTGCGTAAACGCACCCTTACTGCCAGAGGCGTTATCTGTATTCCCCATCTAAGATCAAGGAGTTGGCAAACGAAATCTTGCACGATTCACGATAGAGCAGTGACATTTGCCGCCATATTGGCATCAGTATGAGTTTTGGAGGGCACTACAAGGTGCACTACATAAAAATAGAGGGAAAAACAACGGAAGAGCGGATTTCTTAGGCTTAAAATAACGTTGTTTTCTCCACAACAAAAATCGCGCGTTTTAGGTCTAAGAAATCACTCTTCACGGCATCGGCTTCAGTATGACGCCCTTCTGTTTCTCTCTGCAGTGCCCCTTGCAGCTAAC
Source organism: Lithobius niger (assembly GCA_023313725.1). Lineage (NCBI taxonomy): Eukaryota > Metazoa > Arthropoda > Chilopoda > Lithobiomorpha > Lithobiidae > Lithobius > Lithobius niger. The sequence continues at coordinate 19,232 of JAHWFP010222559.1, read as the reverse complement.
CCATTAAGGCTCCAGCATAGAGTTACATACAATAATACTACGTCGTGTCACTGCTCTATACGCAGTTAGTGCATTCAAATGCCTGATCTGTCGTAACCCGAGTAGCAGAGGGCAGTTTTCGAACGCGTCAGAGTTGTGCCCCTTTTTCTAAGTTATTGTACATTTTGTCTTATTTCAGTCTTCCACAATCTCGTTGTCTGTGGGATCCAGGGTCTTCTCCAGACGACCTGAATCACGTACGCAACAGTCTGTTGCCGGGTCAGAGGTTCAATGCTGATCAGCAGTGTAGGTTGCGGTTTGGTGCCGGCAGCAGTAGGGCCACAGCCCAACCATTAAAGGTAAGTCATAATGACAACATTAGCCAAAGATATACATAAGGAAGGATCACCCTTCCTCCTACTGCTTTTTAGTGGCCGAGCGAGCGAACCGGGCGAGATCGAGTAATCAACTCAATTGCAGGGATGTTGCCGCTGTGAAAAAATGAGAAAAATACGAAAATTTGCGGGGCGTCGGACGAAAATTTAACTGGAAAATCGTCTAATGGAGTAATTGTCTAACATCTGCCTAAATAAAAAAAAATCTGGAAAATCACCTAAACGGAACGTCGTGTAATGGATAATCGTACTATGGAATATCGTCTAACTGGACAACAATATGGCTGCCGTGTCTGATGTTACGTTCTGTTCTGATGAACGAGGTAGGAATGTCATATGATTTTCCATTATACGAATTTCGTGTTACACGATTTTCCATTACATTGTTACAGTGTATACGATCTTCCAATTATGCGATTTTCCAGTTAGACGATCATCCCTCGCCCCATAAATTTGCCAGCGGTGGAAAAAAATATGAAAAATACTTGTGTTGGTGTGAAAAAAAGACTAACCGCGAACACCAAAAAAATAGTAATAATAAATTGGTTGGTTTACGGACACAGTCACTTTCGCAAAATATCGAAAATTTGCAGAATAATGGAGATTCTGGACATTAGCGTCTTGAACTTTGGCAACTTTTTTCGCGAGTGAAAATTACAATGGTTACTGGGCAAGAAACATTTAGTTAAAGAATTGTGAAACTGGTGTGATATGTAAACAAAGAAATAGTGACGCAAAAAAAAAGTAGGCGCGTATAAAATGTTAGCAGGTATGGGAAAAATGTGAAAAAATAAATAAAAGTGGGAATGTGAAAAAATGTGAAAAAAGCTGGTACTCCTGGCAGCGCCCCTGCAATTGTATTTTGTGCGCCTGTTTGTGTGTGTGTGTCTGTTTGTTTGTATGTTTGGGACATGATAAAGTTTGCAGTATTGTGTTAACTTGGTCGAACTTTCAAGGCGAGGGGAACTTTGGTGCATGACATTTTTTGAGATCGAAGATGAAATTCCTACCTGAAGTATTTTGGGAGGAATTCGCATTTTCCGTTGGATGGCTGAGCCGATTTTTACTATAACGGTGAGGGAACCCTCTCTATACGGCTAGTGGCCCCGAGCATTACATGAACGACTCAAGGCCATTTGGAGATACCATCGTTAATTCGACTTTTTCCTTTTTCCCACGCTATTTACCTGTTAATAATTTAATTATGTCTCATTGCAATAGATTTAATGGCAGTTTAAGCTGAATGGATTTTGTTTTTTAATATAAATCTGCATTTAAAACAAAAAACGTGGACTATAGTTGATTGCATCCAGGAAAACCTTTAATTTCAACCATGAATTTGTTTGTCCAATTTGTAGTTCACACGACGGAGAAATAGCTCGATCATTCAAAACTATAGCTAATTTAGGCGCAACTGTAGACATGAGACAGACCTACTCCTCAATAAAATATTTACTTTATTCTGACTTTAGTTTGTTTAATTAAAAACGAAGCCCTTAAAGTGCACACACAAACGTTCATACGACGTTTCGTAGAAAACGTCCACCGTCACCAGGTTTTCAATCAAAAATTAAAATTAAAAGTACAGGACAGTGTACTGCCGAGTCAACCCATCAACACGTGGCACCCTAAAAGCGTAAAAGTTTTAAAACACAAGTCATAAAAAAAAACACTAATGTCTCATTTCTCCGAAACGTCGTATGAACTTTCGTGTGCGGACTTTAAAGGCTTCCTTTTTAATTAATCTCGCACATTTAGTGTGTTTATTCACAGTGGTGCACTTATTTTAAACAATTTACTTCTTTTTTCCAGGATATCTGTCAAGATCTCCAATGTGTCAACAGGCAATACGCAGTGTCGTCACATCCGGCGTTAGAAGGCACTCAGTGTGGCCAAAACCTGGTGAGTACTTGGTCATCGTTAAGTCAAAAACTTAGGCTCTAAACCAAAATCAAAAACTTGTGAACTAGAAAACTGGCTTATAGTTTCAGCCAAAATGTTTTATCAAAATGGAGTCACGTTTCCACCCATTATACAGACAATACTGCTGTAAAACTTGGCGCATTGCTATGAATTTAGCTTTTTTTTTAACTTGAATGGTTCGACAATATCTTATATTTTTGAGTTTGCGTTTGTAGTTATAATGTTATCATAATAAATCAAAGATTTTTCGGTATAAAATCTTAATATTATTGTTATATAATAATATAATAAAATGTTAGTTGCTCGAGCACACAGATCTGAGAAAGACCCAAAAAAGTCACAAAAAATTATCCTAGAATGGTGGGGGGGGGGGGAGGAGGGATCAGCATTTAGGATACAGGAAAGAGGGAATGGTTCGGGATAAATGTACACAGAGCCAGATGTTTAAGTCAAGTACAGTAAGTAAAAATAATACCAACGGATAGGGTATACAAACTAATACATAAGAAAAAAATAACAAATTCAGTTACGAAGCAACCGTGGTAGTAACGTACTGCAAACGATCGTTGATAACCGAGCAACAGGGTGCATGATGGGGAAATATGAACAATAAAAATCAAATAGGTGGAAAGTGATTCAACATAATATGATTTAACATATGTAATAAAAAAAAAATCCTAAACACAACCGACAAATATTTTGACAAGTCCACAGCATGTATAGTCTCGCCGAGAAGGAATTCAAAGAATTAACTGCAGTTACCGACTCGCCAGGCCGATCGTTCCTAACTCGAACAATACTGTTATCAAGAAATATTTCCGACAGTCACTAAGAATAGTTCCACCAACAAGCATCAAGGTGTGGCGACGAGTGCGTTTACCGACAAGTTGCAATCGTAAAAATTGACGGTGGAGTAAGTTACATTTAGCTCAGACGGTATAGTTTAAAGGGCAATTACATCCATTTTGACGTGCATGCTTTACTTTTGGATCACTTACACAATAACTAAACACAAGAACTGCGGTAAGAATACGTTACGTACGTCCGATACAACAATTTAGTTATCGCATCACCACAACACGACACGGAGACCGCCACTGTTTTGCAGATTTTAATGCCGACTGATGTCACTCTTCGATTTCGACTCGCAGCCGATTGAGATATCTGTATTGACTGTGAGGAGCTCAAGGGTCCGACGGCCTTAGCTGGCCGACAGTTGTGCGCCTTCCAGCAAAACAGTGGCGGTCTGCATGTCGTGTTTTGGTGATGCAATAATTAAATTGTTGTATCGAACGTACGTAACGTATTCTTACCGCAATTCTTGTGTTTAGTTATTGTGTAAATGATCCAAAAGTAAAGCATGCACGTCAAAATGGATGTAATTGCCCTTTAAAGGAGGCTAATTAAGTTAGTAAAGCATCTTGGCATAAGAAATATTCCTGAACCCATGCAGTTACTTGGTGTAACGCCGTTGTACAGATTCTATGTAGCTTATATCGCCCATTAAATGGGGAGACCAAACTAGACTTGCATATTCAAGGATGAGCCTCACATACACCTTAAAAGCCCACCCACATAAGTGTATCAATATCTCTAGACGTAAGCAACTTTTTAATCCAAGGCCTACGTTGTTTTGTCATCCTTACAACATGGTCACAGTGGATCCTTGCCTTCAGTGCATCAAACTTGGTATCAATAAGCTCCTGCAGCAGCATAGCTGATTGCTTTAGCATAATGTTTTGAAATTTTGATTCCAAGTTAGAAAAGCGCATGTTGAGTACCTCTCTAAACGATTCCAAAAAAGCTAAGATATGAGAACACCATCTGTTAAAAGGATCACGTGAAGAATCAGCCTGTGCAGCTGCTGAAGAAACTCCTCAGTATGAATGGTATATCACCAATATCAGATTGTTCAACTTTTGACTGTGACACTTCAAGCATTTACGCTTTTGATTTCGTCACGTACCATTTTCTGGAAAATCGATGTAAGAACTGAGCAGTGGGCTGGATAGATTGTCCAGTTTAGTACTTAACTGTTACGAGGTCGCTTTCCAGTCTACTGAGCTGAACATCCCTGTGAATTATCTCGATACCGGCAAAAACACTCATCACAGTATGTTCGTCGCAGGGGCGTCGTGTACCCACAAAATTGGGGAGGGCACAACCTTTTCCAGCTAGGAGGTCTAGGGAGCCTCGGAAGCTGACGCATTTTCAGCAATTTTAATGAGTTTGATACAGCTGGAAGACCCAAATTAACGCTTTTTAAAATTTGTGCCGGCCGTACACAAGCCAAAATCGTCTTTATTTTTGGGAAAATGGGATGAGGCCTGGGGAGGCATGTGCCCACCCGTACCCAAATGACACGACGTCCTTGGTTCGTCGCAAACTAACGCAGTCGAAACCTGGGAACATTTAAAACCAGGTTCCCCAACTGAGAACCTGTCTACCTTGGCTAACCCCATGTCAGCCACGGCCACGGATTGGGGGAGGGGCCAGGGGGGGGGGGCCAAATTAACATCATCAAGAAATAGGACATCATTATCGCTTGCAATCCTGGCCAGGGCTACTCTTTTCATAGATACAATTCAGTTTATGTTTAAGGAACGGTTGAGAAGCCTAATTACGTTGCGTGCAAAATATTTCTTTCCTTTTCGTGTAAGAATTCTGCTGGAGGATGGCGAAGTTCCTTTACTTGAATTACGTAGAGTCATAATTCACAATTCCCTTTTATCTTTTGTCGAGTTAATTCAGTTGTTTTTATACTCGACACTGTAGCTGTTAAGTGTTGAGTATAACTCAGTAATGTGTGCAGTCATTTAATTGTCTGTGTGGTTTCGTCCTGATCGTACGAAAATCTAAACCTTTGTGTTTTGTTACTGATTTTCGGCAGTTCGTAAATAGTTTTTTTAATGATTACACTGATTGTTTGAGTGACTAAGCGCCGGTGCACACGTGCGTTTTCTGGACGCGCGGCGACGCTGCGGCGCCGCTGCGGTGACGCAGCCAATCAATGCACACGTGCATTTTATTAACGCGCGTTGACGCTGCGGTTACGCTTCGGTGACGTATGTGCGCGTTCGGTTCCCTAACCTCGTATACAAAAAATTATAGTTTGAAACCAATGAAACGATGTTGCTTTTTTCGCTTACCTCGTGAACAAAAAATATATTTTAAAACCAATGCGACGAATTTTGGTACGTTGATGTACTAATTTAAGACGTACCGGGGAAAAATGTTATACATCCTTTGCAGATTAACTAAAAAATTCGGATAAGTTCTTTACTTACTTCCCAATGAGTCTTCAATAATTTCTGCAGCAACATTTCATATTTCAGGATAGTTCTTTACTCCCCCAATAAACAATTCCATGTCTATTTCTTCGAAATTGGACGCCATTTTCGGTAATGCTTTTGCGGTAAACGGCGGACGTGTGCACCGCTCAAGTCACACAAGGTACTCAGGGACGCAATTGTGTCTTTTTAACGCTACGGTACCGCTGCGTTGACGGGGGAAATTGCGGTGCAAAACGACCGAACGAGCGGCGGGCGGTAACGCAACGTCGACGCTGGTACGTGTGCAGTACCCAACAGGTGTAGCGTAAACGAAACCGCAAATGCGGTACCGTACGTGTGCACCGGCGCTAACTGACTGCTTAACTGATTTATTGTTGCTACGTTGATGTTGCGTTTGGTTTCACTTAGTAATGAAATCTGCGACTAACTATTTTTGAACGATTACCTTTAAAGACTTTTAGTTTTATGGTCGTTTTTAAATACTTATAGTTTTAGCTTTACCTTTTATTCTGCAGCTGAAAGCTTCCCAGCGAGACATTGGTTGATTTCTGTCTCAGTTTCTGTGTCCTCTGGTCACATGTTCAAACCCAAAGGCGCCTGTTCTCCATTTCAATAGCGTTGTCCATATTCTAAACACAGCATCCACGTTCCAGATTCTCCGTCATCCGATAGGCTGATGTGGGGTCACGTGATCTCGTTTTAGTTAAGAAAATCGCGTCGCTGCTGTGAATAGTGTTATTCCATTTTAAATTTACCGCTAGTTTCTTTATATTGCTCGATGATTCTATGTGGTGCTGCAACTAGGAGTTGAAAACCTGAAAAGGCACCTTTAAGTGACTTTAAAAACTTAGCTGTGGGAGAATTTGGGGAGGGGGGGGTAGGCGAGAGAACAGCCATAATGGCCTCCGAGTGTACCCCCCCCCCCCCCCGCCAACCGTCCAGCTGAACGTGTCTGACTTTAAAAGTTCATCCCTGAAGTGTCTGAAGGGACAATAAAAAAAATAGGAATTTGTTGGATGTCGCAGGGTTCTGTACTTGACCCTCTTCTTTTCTTCTTTTTCAGTATTGCCGCAGTGGTAAATGTACGGCCATTACGCGGTCTTCCTCGACGAAGGCAGTGGACGGCAGCTGGAGTGAATGGAGCCCCTACACCCCCTGCGTGTCCAGCTGTCTCTATGGCAACGATGGAGCCCTTTATACTGGTAGTTCGGGCACGACGGCCTCCTACCGACGCTGCGACCAACCACAGTACGTATGCCGAGCTAGTGGCCTTCGTAACGGGTCGATGTGGGCCATTATTTTGGCCTTGGCAACCCAGGCCATTATTCTCCATGTTCATTCTTGATAAATGGTTTGCCTGTAAAATATTGCCTTGTGCAAGACGAATGAAAGTCGTAATTTAAAGGTTTAAATGGAATTTAACTGGAACTGGGTGTCCGAATTTATACAAGTTGCAAGTAAAATTACGACTGTACGGTGAAAAATAGTGGACTTTTATTGCAGTGTCGACAATTATAGTGGTCACTTAGATATCGAGGTGTCAATTCGTTGGAGTGGATGAATTGAGGTGTTTTTTTTTAAAGTTGTGGTGGACATTTTCTAATAATAGGCCATTGGGGAAAGGAGGGGACGCTTTAAATTTACACAATACACACTGTTTTTAAAACGTTTTTTTTTATGAAGGAAATAAAGCACTTCTGTGGAAATAAAGCGCTACTTTAGATTGGGTTATTTTGTAACCTTCGTTATACAACATGTGAAAAAAAACACTAAAACTTGATGTTTCGCGGCTCATCAATAAAATTAATTTCGTATTATCATTTAAATCAATTAAATAATCCACATTTAAATAAACTAATGATGTGGCGAGTTACTGGATTTTACATAAAGCTGAATTAAATTTGGTGTATTTAGTTGATTTAAAATGAAAATGTGAATTATGTTTATTATTTACTTTTGCTAAGGTAGGCAAATTTTATTGATGTGCCACGAAATAGCAAGTTTTAATACTTTTTTTTTACATGTTTGTCTAACGAAGGTTATAAAATTACCCAATCCAAAGTTCCATTTCACGTAAATTTAATAATGTGAACATTTCAAGTTAAACACTATTAGGCTCGTGATTTGTACAACTTAATCTCACTGAACTCTGTCGGCCCGAATTCATTATGGCCTATTTTGCTTGTCGAATCGTAAAGAAATGGTTAATAATGGGAATTTATTAGGGAACATCCAATAAAAATATGTACGTCCCTTATTATCCCGGATTGATATGGTCAAACGAACTTAACCAAACGATGGCATAAACAGTTAGTTAATTACGTAGCCTAATCAAGGACGTTGACATGGCAATATTTCCCATAGTGATCAGGCTCGCACGTAGTTTCCACGTGAAAAATAACGTGATGGCTCCGGGCTTGACGTATAAGTTGAAATTGTGACGTAATGAACGCAATGTGACGCAAATGTGAGTAATTAATTAATAATTTCTCTGAATAACGAAGTCAATGTTTGATTAATGATAATAATATGAATTTGTTGCCATAGTGACAAGGGCAAGAGAAGGACAAAGTTGTCTCTCATACTCTTCCCACATTAAAACTTGATGGTTACCTACATAGCCCAAAACAAGATAAAAACACAATTTACATAGTGCGGTGGAGAAAACGCTCGTTTCCAAAAATTCAAGAATAATTCGTACTCTTGGCGAATTTTCGATAGTCTATTACACTGGTGATGGAAAAAAACATAGCCGACTATCTTCTTCAGGCACGTAATATAGCTCAAAACAACACCACTTCTTTACAGATCTTTCGAATTTGACAAACGATCTATCCCTTCATATTCCTTCCCTTTTCACAAGGTGATCTGGGAAAGAAGCTGTGGGTTTCGTTTGCTGGCTACAGGATGTTGATCCAACATCGCTAAATTCTTATTTGGCTTGAAAAAGCTATCTTTTCCCTGCTTCAAGAGTCATTAATACCGCTTCATGCGAAGCTGTTGCGTGCCTGGCCTAATCGTATCGCGAGTGATATATTTTGCACCTATTTATTAGGGTAAAACCTATACAGCGTATTGTTAACGTGGGTAATCCCAGAAAATAGGGAAAGGGGGGAGGGGAGCGACCCCGAACGAGAGATGGGCAAGGGGGCGAAGGGCAGCGACTTACTGGTTGGGGCTTCGCGAGTGAATACACCTCTCCTCTCCTCTACGAAAGAAAACCTTTTACCGGTTATATCCCTGCCATCCAGCACGATAATCATGTTACTCGGTTACCGAACTTTCTGCTTCTACGCAACACTGGAATGGAAGCGAGATGTAAAATACCGTCTCTTTTGTGCGAAGTTATGTTGCGACTCGCTTTACACATCCTTGGAGTTAAATGTGCGAAACAAGACACGCAGAACGGTAAAAAAAAATTCTACCAATCATTCGGTAAAAAAAAAAATCTGTTAAGTTCATTCATCTCATATAGTTTCGCAACATTCCTCTTGGTCTACGCTTGCTACAGTGAATTCGTGAGTTTAGCTAAAATTGCTATCTTATCAAGAAACACGCTAGTGTGTCGCCCGCCAAGATAAATGATAACATGTATTTATGAGCATGGCGACCACTAGACACGTTGTGTCTTCACTGCAAAAGTAGTTTGGCTGTTTTCAGCCATCTGAGGATAAATAACTATGCGACAGTAAAGTCTGAAACTTGTTTAATCGGGAGACTTTGGTCGCCTGACAACATAAAAGTCACTATTAAGGACACAGCTTAACGTTTTCTTGTTGGAAAAACCACGTGAATAACGCAGTAAGCAATTTTCATATATTTCATTTAACCTTCGAACTATTACTCGGGGGGATTAGCTTGGCGAAAGAGCTTGGCGTTTGATATCACGACTTCCCACGGCCGAAAAGCTTGGCGGGAATCCTTAACAAGTTCTGTTTTGGGGTAGATAACCTATACTGTACGGGAAAATAATCGGGAGGATTTTTGAGAATAAAGTTTGCTGTTTAGACACCTCTCTATCTGGCGCGAGACGTGGCAAACATATTGTTGCTATGGTAATTTCCATCGACCAGGCTACGTGGACAGCAATTTACGTCGTCGTTTGATTAAACGTGTGTAGTCATATCAATTTGTAACAATGAGATGACGTATTCGTCTGAAAAGCAATTACTTTCCAGGTAACACCTGAACTCTTAATTGGTGGTTTTCTTACGATACAGCGACGCCAAAATCGGTCGCCATCTTGAAAATTCAAACTAGAAAATGAAATTGTCGACTTAACGTCCTTTTCAACTGCAGAGGTTATTTCGCAATGGAAAGGGACAATTTTTCTAAGAAATACCTAGGATCTTTACATGCCACAATCAACATAAGCATGAGTACAATTCCGGGGCCCTAAAAAAAAAAAGCTGAGAGAGAGATTGTGCGGTATGTATTGAGCTTTAGCTTGACGTTATGAAAGGAAATCTCGTAAGCTGTAAATTGTAAGCTAGCCGTCAAGTTCAAGATGAAAGAGGTTTAATAAACTAATACAGACGCAAACCTATTTCCGTGGCCTTTTGGACTTTTAGACCAAAGACCGAAGCGCTACCTCTGTTACGGATTGACTTGCACGCATTTACCAAAACGATATCATAAATAGATATCTGCGTAGCTTGGTCGGCAGTCGTTACCATGGTAACGTTACTTTCGCCAAGACACTGTAGGTCACAGTTAGCGTATGTATAGTATTGAGACATTCTTAACTACATCTTTAGGGTGTAATTGTATAAGGATCTCGCTAGAAGCATAGATTAAAAAGACAAGTAAATGTCGCATCTTATCTCTTCCAAAAGTACGCGAGGTCCTGGTGGAAGCTGCGGCTACTAATACCTCTGATAATGTTTTGCCTCCGTGCTGTTTCGAAGTGAAAAGCATTATCAGAGGTGTAAGTAGCCGCAGCTACCACCAGGGCCCACGTACGCTTTGAAGAGGTAAGATGCCATATCTAGTTAACTTTCTAATTTTAGCTCAAAGCTAGAAATAATGTAAAATTTGAAAATGGAGTCAGTTTAGACTCTTAACGAAATTTGAGTCAAATTTGAGTTTGACTTTGAATCTGATTCAAATTTGAGTAAACTTTAAGCCAGTTGAGAGTTCGGTAGCGATTCGGAGTTGTTTCTTCAGGAGGAATTCCTGAACTGTGATAGTGCCATGCCATGTATTGTGTGCGCGGCGTATCTTGAGTCCTGGAAGTATTTTATGATCAGCTACGTCTTCCTGGAGGGGGCAGCTTTAATCGACGGCCGCCATTGTTTTTTTAACCATCTTGGATATCAACAAAGCACTCTGCTGCCAAAAACGTACAATCGATTATCTGTGTTCGTCCTGCGGTGAACTCAAGATATGCCGCGCACACTTTAAAGTCTTGTCACATAAATTAAGCCGTTCAATCCGAGCCCTCTGTTAACGCGAAATATCCTAATACATCGCAAAGAAGGGCATGCGGAGTGAAGACGTATTTATTGATGGCCTATGCATTACTTTTTCTGTGTGAAATACACCATTGTATTTACAGAACTACTTACGAAACGTTATACAAAATGTGTAATATTTATTGCGCTGTAAAATAATAGCTCAGCACGACTTTACTAAGAAGTATGGTGCAGGTTCACCATACTTTTGAAATAATATTACTGTAAATGACTTATTTATTGTCTCATTTGTTGGTTTGTAAACTTATTGTACACACACCTTTTTCTTGCTTTATTCCATGCACTTGCTATACTAACTCACTCACCGTGCACGTGCAAAGAAAAAGAATTTTGAAGTGTAAATTATATATATTTAGCTAGCCACTCGTGGCACGACACGATGTAATAATTACAGATTTGGTATAGCTCTGCCGAAGAATGCTTTTTAATCCGTAATGCAATATTTTAGAAAGATATTTAGAGATTGCTGTTCCCTCTTATTTTCTTACGACATCAGTTTCCTCAACACTCAGCAGTATTCATTGTGGTCGTGGGTGTTGAATTGTTGAGAGACCTACCCTATTGCTTGAGATGCAAAATTTTCGGCGAAACTGGATTCGGCAAAACGGGTTACCGCCCATTCAATAATATAGCTTGTTAGTGAATGGAAAGGAAGTTCCCACCCGTCCCCCACCTCAACTTAGTACTACAGAATAGGGATGGGTCGGTTTCAATTTTCTGACTTCGGTTCCGGTTTCGGTTTTCATACCCACAAAACCGCGGTTTCGGTTTCGGTATCTGTTTTTGCCACCTCCACCCCAACCACATATTTTGAATTTTTTTCTCGAAAGAGTATTTTTACTAGCTTCTAACGAGCTCCTGCTTTCACTTCCAGCAGCGTCATAGACCGTGTCTGTCCCGTTTTATACCCACTCGGGCCGGGGCAGAACAATAGGCTCTTGCCTGAGGCTACTGGCGAACAGGCTCAATCTGGTTCCAACTGGGTTGCAGTGGCCCCGTGTCTCCACCTGGCGGCTGGCATCTGTCCGATTCCTGAGTCTGCAGTAATTGGAAGGCTGGCAGGCCGCCATGATTGAGGCAAGTCGAACTACGAAGTGATTGCTTCGTGAGTTACGTGCTGCCGGTCATGTAAGCCGGTTTCAGCTTTTGCACCATTTTCCTCCTCCACTATTTTCTTTTTAAATGACCAGGAGCTTTGCTGCGAAATATGTTGAAAATGATAATTATTAAAAAGTTCAAAACAACACATCAGTCTTTGATTTTTCGAACACTGTACAAAAAAACCGACTCAAAATCCGAATCGGTTTCGGTTTCGGTTTTCAGTAAAAACCAAAAATTTGGTTTCGGTTACCGGCCCATCCCTATTACAGAACGCAGGCCAAGGTACTGCACAGGACTATCTAGCGCGATACACCGTCTAATTTTAGCTTGTTTTAACCGATACCATTTTACCGGTTTCCGAACTGAGTTCGTACCCATGGAGTTTGTCCCTAACATTATTGGATATCGGTATATTTTCAAAAAAAAACGTGGCCGGTTTCCGAATTGGTCCAGATCAGCTAAATAAACTTCAGGATGATTAAAAAAAAAAATCTGTAAAATTAAAAAAAAAATTAAACAAGCGTCATATTGCTTCAGATGATGTAAGACTCCTCAAGAATTATTTCTTTTAAGAGGAAACCAAGTTTTAAAGTAATGAAAATGGCGACTGTATTCGCCTTTAACGAAGAAACTATAGGTCTAACAGAGGGACATGAATGATTTTGTGCGTCATCGCTCTAGATGGTGTCAAACTGAAATAGAGTTGTTGTTCTTCTTTTACAATACCAATTCCTGGAAAAAAATACGAACTGAATAAATTAAAATATACTTCTTGGAATAACTTGTTTTTAGCTTTGGAACGGACGAAACATCACAGTCGAGCACAGGACGGAAAGCCAAATAAATTCAGTTAACGTTAAAGGGACATAAATCCTTCCTGTATGTCGTGCGACCTATGGAGAATAGCGTTTGCAACCTTTACACAGGTTAGAGTTAATGTCGCAAAATAATCTCGCACGAAAAAAAAAAGGAAAATGACTGTTTTGGCAACATTTAAATACATTTAAATACGTTTGAACTAATGTCGCAAAACCGAGTCATGCAGGAAAGCCATCAGGGATGCATACACCTTTAAACAAATCCGTCGCACACCAATTTCCGTTGCCTTTTGAACTTAAATTTAAGTCAGAATGTCTGAGTGGGAAGTTTAACCCTCGACCTTTCAGACATCGGCTTCGTTCTTTGGTTTCAAAGGTCGAAAATTCTATTCCTTAACCACCATTTTGGACTTCTATTGAATGATTGGGAGAGGTGTTGGAGAGCTGACAAGGCACACATTTTTTTTTTAATAAACCATCGATAGGTGAAAAAAATGGTGAAACCTGTTACTCCGTTTTGTTGAAACAACTAAAGATATTAATAGGCAAAACTTCCACATTTCAAACTAATATGCCTCAATTTAATTCTTTTCCTTGATTCAGGGACCTCACTAGCATGTTCGTCCTCACTTGAGGATTTTTAGAGAGATACTTTTTCAATTTCATTTTTGATTTCTTGGAGGCCTCAGGAATATTTTCGTTCCCAATTTCTGGGTCTTAGAGACTTTTGCCCTCAACTTCGGGACCCTTAGTGTCGTTTTGTGCTTAAATCAGGAACCTAAAGAGTCATTTTGTAGTTAAATTCTGGACCTTCAAATTTTGGGGTATTCGTTGCTACACCACCGATCCCCGCCCCCCTCCCCCTTGGCCCCTGCGCCTAAGGGCCTGAAAGCCATTGGACACTCGCTAAATAAGGATAAATAAACCCTTAAAATTCCATGTTTGCCTGAATGGCCCACTGAGAGAACGTATTTTGTTTTAGATCGTGGCCTTCTGGGGGGAACATTTATGCTGACTGCGCGACTTTCTTTAGAATTAATTCTGCACGGCGACTTTTAATTTCGACGTCATTAAACAATGTTGACGCGTTTTACCCTATTTACCATTACACATTAACTATGTAACTATTCCGATTCGTAATTATTACATCGTGAAAACATATTTGTTGCGACACGATCACAAGGTTTCAAAATAGTCTTATTTCAACTGTGAATTTATTTCTGTACGTCATATGCCAACCATCACATTCACTGTATTATCTTAAGATCATTATTTTTGAAAACTTAATAAACAAAATGAAAATTTTAATACACGCTCTTGTTCAAGATTATTGACTTTGCATGATCACTAGCGCCTACACGACACACACACTAATTAACAGTCGGAGAAATGAAATCTCTCAAGATGTAAACATGTTTTCCTCAACATTTGTGTAGAAGTTAATCTGTGGAAATTATACAAAGAATTAACCTGATGAAAACCCAAATGCATGTACTTTGAACCAGAAGTCTCTTCCAAATTAATTAATTACGGAATTTGAATCCTTATGCCAATAAGCATTTCTCAAATGGTCCAGAATCGATTGGGCTCCGCTCATCAGTATATGTAGAGATTTCACTCCACCCTCCTCTTCCCCCCCCCCCCCACTCCAAACCTTCAGGGGAACCATGATATATTTTAAAACTTCTGTGTAAAGGATTAAAAACATAACAAATGTAAGAATTCGGACGAAGTATGTTGAAAAGAGAATTCCAATGTAACACAACCCGACGTTTCGAGCTGACTCCAGCTCGTTATCAAGAGAATAAAAACCACAATACACTTAAAATTGCATACCATTTAAACTTTTTTAAACTTAAGAGTTTAAGAGTTTTTTTTAACTCTCATCTTCCTGTTTTTTTATTTTTTATTTTTTTCTGTTTTAAATTCTAGGGATGGGCCGGTTTCAATTTTTTCACTTCGGTTACGGTTTCGATACCCACAAAAGCGCGGTTTCGGTTTCGGTATCGGTTTTTGCCACCTCCACCCCAACCACATATTTCGAATTTTTTTCTCGAAAGAGTAGATTTACTAGCTTCTAACGAGCTCCTGCTTTCACTTCCAGCAGCGTCGTAGACCATGGGTCTACCTTTGGCACCATTTTCCTCCACTTATTTTCTTTTTAAATGACCAGGAGCTTTGCTGTGAAATATATGTTGAAAATGATAATTATTAAAAAGTTCAAAACAAACACACCAGTCTTTGATTTTTCGAACACCGTACAAAAAAACCGACTCAAAATCCGAATCGGTTTCGGTTTTCAGTAAAAACCAAAAATTCGGTTTCGATTTCGGTTACCGGCCCATCCCTATTATATCCTCCTTTTTAAAAATTGTTCGAGTCGTTGTTTTGACTTAGGCAGTTTTTCTGCATTCGGCTGTTTGTTATACAATTTTAAGTGTATTTTGTTTTTATTGCCATGATAATGAGCTGTAATCAGCTCGAAACGTTGGGTTGTGTTGACATTGTGCACTTTTGGGTTTCTCTTTTTCAACATGATAGATTAATACTGGGGCGAGGGATAATCGCATAATTGGAAGAACGTATAACGGAAAACAGTATAACGGAATATCATTTAACAGGAAATTCGTATAATGGAAAAGCGTCTAACTGGAAATTCGTATAATGGAAAATCGTCTAATATCCCTGCCTCGCTCGCACTGTCGCGCTCGCTGCGGCTATACATATAACATCAGAAACCGCAGTTAGACGTTAATCCAGTTAGATGTTTATCCATTATACAATTATCCATTATACGATATTCCGTTTAGGTGCTTTTCCATATTTTTTATTTAGGCAGATTTTAGACAATTATCCCATTAGACGAGTTTCCAGTTAGACGTTTGTCCGACGCCCCATTAATACTCAGTGATATAATTCCATATTATGCCCATTTCAAATTATAACCAGTTTGAAGTACTGAGTAAATCACCGCTGACAACAAAATTACACTGAAGGAAGAGGTCAGAGAGATTTTGTCTGCTGTGTGCAAACGTCATCAGACCTAGCTTATCACAGCTTGTTGCGATTTTTCCAATGTTTGATAAGAGAGTTTTTTTAATGTTTAGACTAACTAACTACCTACAAGAAACCTTGGTTTGCGGGGTCTGATGGTGCTTGCAAACGAGTGACAAAAGTCACCCCCCCCCCCCCCCAGTTTAATTTCTACGTCAAACTAACTTACCACCTATGGTTTTCGTATATTCTAAAGTCAGGATTAATATTTAACGGAATTTTCTTAACTTTCTTTCATATTAGGTAAAACTTCAGGTGGCGTGTTAGGTAGTGCCATCCCTGAGTGAACTGATGAACTGTATGAAATACACCGTATTTTACGCATTTCGATTTGACACTACATAAGTTAGTGCTACTCATTTGTCGAGGGTTTAGCTAAATATCACCCCTTTTCATGAGTATCCCAATAAGTAAATTTCATACGCACTAACAACAGGTCAATTTAAATTCAAATTTTAGCAGTTTTTATTTTGCTTGAAGTGGGTTAGGGACAAGAGTCGAGTGTTTGTACATATTTGCATTATAATAAAACTCCATTTACATGCCCAAATGGAAGAAACTCAAGGACTTCAAGATTCTTGTAATTTCCATGGCAACCAATAAAGCATTTATTGCAATAACTAAGCGAGTTATCCATATGAGAAAGACACAGTTGGTTTTAAACCTATAGTAACACGTTTGTGAACGTATTAGTTGTTCAGCAATATCAATCAATTTTTGTTTTTTATTAAGTTTGGAAAATTCAGTTAAAGTTTTGTTTAATGAAGGGCAATGGTATAGATTTTTTACTTACATGTATCACCTCTGGGTCGCTTACGGAAGAACTGGACACAAAAGGAACTGTGGGAACATGTGACATTGGTTCGACACAATCGTTTCATTGCTGCACCGCCCCCAAACCGCTTCGAGAGGCGCCATTTTTAGCTGGCACGGACTGAAATCATTGCCAACAGATGGAGCTGCTAGTTCGGACTCAAAGAGCCCAATGAGGTAGCTCAAGCAGAGCCAGATAAGTGGTAGCGTCCAGTTGAGATAACTCAGTCAGGTGTGAGTCCGTACTAGTAGTTTCATCTGTCGGCAATAATTCCGGCACGTCCTACGGTCAGAACGGCGGCTATCGAAGAGTATTGTGGTGATGCAGTGATGAAATTGTGGTATCGAACGCAAGTGACGTTTTCTCAATTGCTCCTATTGTGGTGTTGACGATCCAGTTGTTGTGTAAAAGACAATATACGCAAGTAAAAATCGTTGTAACTGCCCTGTAGTGGAATTGTTTTGCCCGAAACTTATAGACGTCTGTTTCCCTAGACGGACTTAAACTACAATACAGACGATAGGGAATTCCCCACCTTTTTTTTCGAAAGCAACTCCCGGCCAAATTATGAACTGGTCCAGTTGCCTTGGATGCCGAAAAGGTATTTAACCCTGAATCATCTACATGCCGTAGTTTGTAACGATAATGTCACTAATGATAACTGCGGAGAAAAAATTATTTTTTCTCCCAATTAATTCTTTAGTGCGACCACGGATTGACGTAGCTTTACAGACATTATCCAAACGATGATGCAACTTAGTGGATGGGTATTACCATAGCAACGACTCACCAATTCGACTCGCTCTGGTTCGAAGCTAGATTTTTTAACGCAGTGAATTAAACCCCTTAGTCACGGCGTCCAGAAAAAAAAAGGCAGCTCCTAAACGGGCAGAAAGGTAAGCCTCTAGGCAATCTTGTGAGGGGGCCTTTGGAAACCCGAGCAAAGCGAGCAGCAAAAGCTTAGTGGTCATTGTTTTCGTCTCCAAACCAAGCGAATGCCGCCGGCTCTCGAATCCGGTGACTGACTTTAACATCTTTAAAAAAAAACAGTCAACGGAATTAATTCGTGACAGAAAAGGGTAAAGTCGGGTTGCCACCCAATGAAAATTCTGCAGCATTTATACCACACGCCATGGCTGTTTGCTGTGACGTGTATATTACGTGACTGGGCTAGTCCAATCAGACGGCCAAACAGCCGTTCTCGTTCGTCATTGGCTGACTCATGATGACGTCACGGCAAACAGCCATTGCTCATGGTTTAGCGCCATCCAACTCTACATAGTTCTCTCTAGCCCTTGCTCGTAGCAAGCAAAGGAATGCCCAACGCCATTTCTTTTAACACAACGAACCAGACACGTGCCTCCTTAATTATTGAGTAAAAATTTGCCACGTCCTCGTGTACCTGGAAGCAAACTAGAAAGTTTAACGATTTTACTACCACTCACTAGATGGCGCCACGGTAGAATATAAAGGAAACACCGTGGCGCCGTCTGGTGGCAGTAATATCGTCAATCTTTATGGCTTGCTTCCAGGTGCACGAGGACGCACCAAATCTTTACTCAGCTAATAAGGAGGCACGTGGCTTGTTTGTTGTTGTGCTATAAGATAAATCTGTCTACTGCATTCCTTGCGCTAGACAGAACTAGACCAACGGCTTAAGATCCTGGGTATCTCCACCCTTGTTAATCGCAGACTCAGAGGTGTCCTCCTGGAAACATTTAAGATTATGAACCGTCTTGACAAAAGGAATCCAGGTGACCTTTTCTAGATGAGCCTCTCCCACACTAGAGGACACTCTTTTAAGCTGCAGAAAGAGTATTCTAGAACACAAATCAGACACCAATTCTTCTCCAACAGAGTTGTGACGAACTGGAACACCCTCCCCGAACATCTTGCCAGGGAAACCTGCCCAGATTTCTGGAAAAAAATGTATGACAAGAGAGCCTCCTCTCTCTGAATCTGCATCACGGGACGACCTTGGCCGCGTATGGTTTATTATTATTATTTATTATTATAGAGCATAGCACTAGATGTTGTAACTGCCGTTTGGTGGCAACCTACTTTTAAATTGCATAAGTCATGTTTAAGCCAGCAACAGGACGCATGCGAAAGCTCTTACCAAGCACGTAGCTTAGTGGCGCACCAAGGAACGCATGGTGTAGGGGTAAAGGCGGTAGGGGGGGGGGGGGACACAAAAGGGAGGCCTTCCGCTCCCACCCCCAAAAAAGCCAAGACTAAAGAGTAAACTTTACAGTGAACAAGTAAGACGTTTGTTGTAACTGAAAATTTGTGAAAATGACCTGTTTATAGTTTCGGGGGGGGGGACAGGGGACCCGTCTAGCTGATTTTCTGGGATCTCATTTTCAATCTTTACACCCCCC
>JAHWFP010222558.1:31154-64430 GCA_023313725.1 Lithobius niger | reverse complement strand
TAATATTGTGTAATGACTTATAGTTCTGGAGCCTCACTCCAGCTTTTTGTCCTAGTTCTGGGGCCTTACTCCAGCTGCATGTTTTTTGTTGGAGGATATAAAACTCCAACATTACACAGTTCGTAATAAAATATGAAAAAAAAAAACAAAGAACCACGTAAGGACACTGTCATCTTCCTCAATCCTACACGGTCCTCCCGTAGGAAGAGCGGAGAAAAGTGTGGTTCGACTAGGAGCCTGGGAACTCTGAGCCAACGTCCTTTTCGCGCGCGCGCGCGTTCGCATTGAGAGGGTTATCTCCAAAAGAGGTTTCCCTACTCCGCAGGTTTTGCCTTTTTGGCAAACACTTGTGAGGGAAGAAACGTAATAAAATATGAAAAAAAAACAAAGGGCCACGTAAGGACACTGTCATCTTCCTCAATCCTACACGGCCCTCCCGTAGGAAGAGCGGAGAAAAGTGTGGTTCGACTAGGAGCCTGGGAACTCTGAGCTAACGTCCTTTTCGTGCTCGCGTTAAAAGGGTTATCTCCAAAAGAGGTTTCCCTAACTCCCTCAGGTTTAGCAAACAAGGGACAAAAAAGTACAGATGAAGACTAGTCAATATATACAATATTGTAATAATAAAAAAACAAGATATAACTATTGACCAAATGAACCACCAAAAACTTTCTCTTTCAGAATGAAGACAGAACTATCGTCAATAAAATAGGGTTTTTCTCTTTCAGCCTGTAAACAACCACCGAGGTTTTCTCTTTCAGAAAAAAACATAGATGAAGATGCTCGCACGCAAACGATGGACAACTCCCGTAGGCTTCCCATACTAACATGTACACAACAACTCCATACTCCCATACTCATCTGTACACAATAATCTTCTAGCATTGGACCATCCCATGCTATCGTGCGCACAACAACTCCATACCCCCAATACTAATCTGCACACAACAACGTCATGGTAGGCTCGCCTCAGCATTGAAATCTGTTACGGGAAAAATTTTGAAATCTTCAAACTCGAATTGCATTGGAACTGTTACAGACTGAAATCTCGAATAGCACTGAATCAGTTACGAGGCAGGTTTGTACACCGAAGTGTAGCATTGTTAGTACTAAGCAATCTAACTCAACCCTATACAACAAAAAATTTCGGTGTAACAATACTACTGACGTTACTGTATGAAAATACAACTATCATGGGCTGACCCATAATAACGGGCTTCAACATGTGAAAAGAGGTCTTCAGTATATTCGTTGTACATTCCCAGGCAACGTCACCTTCCTGTTACGAAATACCTGTCTGTTCATTTCACCGGCTGCACGGATACCAATGTGTGTGAAAGTGTCCGACACTTGCGACATCTGGAAATCTTGCTCTGTATACGAGTTCTCTTACTTGTTACAGAATCTCTATTGCAACGCTGTGAGTTTGTTGACCAAGGCGAATTGAACGTGCCTTTCCCATAAAGCAGCAATGATCCTGGCGACCCTTGCTACACAACGCCAAGCGGTTTTCTGGGATAACCCCACAGTCACCTACAATTTGTTGGATGCTTCCTGTAGATAAGTAATTTGCTGCAATTAGTAATTGCTGCATTGTTGGAATCGAATTTCTACGCAGGATGTATCTTTCCGGTAATAGTGCTATGCCAATGAGGAAAATTGTTTCAGCTTACTGTAACAAAGCCTGAAATGTTATTCAGGATAGTGTTTCTATATGGGAACCAATTCGGCCTCGACGATCTCAGAGCTCTTGCTCATACTGGATCTTCCCCGAGAGCTTCACTGCACTACCAACTTGATACTTAAGGCTATTCCACAGCACACTTGGAATATACTCAACTTTAAGGGCTTGCCAGTTCTAAGGGGATTCTCAGACTACTGAATTGGCACTTAAGTATGTACTTTAAGCTAAGTGGGTTTCAAGACTACCACTGTAGAACGCCAGAGCTAAGTGTCAACTAATCACTTATACAAGTACCAATTCCGTCGTCATTGACGCACAAACCCTATACTGCAAGTGGTCATTGTGACCACATTTCCAAGCTCTGTATAGCCAAATTAATGAATAGAACGTACGTACGCTACCAATTCACACACCAAGAGCGCAACCTCATTGCCGAACTGGTTGCACATGCATGGGACTAATTAGCGACAGACACAGCCACAACTATGAAAACGGATTACTATTGTTGATGAGTTCAATACTGCCCTCGGTGCACCAATGCTGCACCAAATTGACGAATGACAGCTAAAGAAATATTGGGAGAACATTGTTGCAATGGCGCTTACTACCATGGGAAAATGTAGACGAAAAGTTCTAAAAACAGGTGGTGTCAGATGAGGAAACGAACCTGACCACATCACATAAAAGGTGGTTGGTCTGTGCAGTGATGAGATCCTGCCACTAAATAATCTCTATGACAATGAAGCAGATGCAAAAATAGTCCACATAATAGACGTGAGATAAAAAGGAGGGCCATCCCTCTGTATCTGCACTGCTGAGACTTCTACTTAGCGCTCCCGGTAGCTGCATTGTTGGAATCGAATTTCTACGCAGGATGTATCTTTCCAGTAATAGTGCTATGCCAATGAGGAAAATTGTTTCAGCTTACTGTAACAAAGCCTGAAATGTTATTCAGGATAGTGTTTCTATATGGGAACCAATTCGGCCTCGACGATCTCAGAGCTCTTGCTCATCCGTGATCTTCCCTCAGAGCTTCACTGCACTACCAACTTGGTACTTAAGGCTATTCCACAGCACACTTGGAATATACTCAACGTTAAGGGCTTGCCAGTTCTAAGGAGATTCTCAGACTACTGAATTGGCACTTAAGTATGTACTTTAAGTTAAGTGGGTTTCAAAACTACCACTGTTAGAGTGACGAGTTCATTCGTTATCATTAGGTTAACAGTCGGCACCAGAGACGACTACCGCCTGATTTACCGACCGGAAGCTCGTGTTGGGTGTTGAGACTCCTCAGTTTTTTCCCCCTGGTTATAGTATGTAGCCCACAGAGTAGTTGCGGTGTCAGATTAAGAGTTAACCAAGAATAAGAAAATATTATGTCGGAAGCCGACAGTCCATGAAAAAAGTGAAGTCGGAATGTTTTAAATATGGAAGTAGCATTTTGTTATTGACACCGAAATAAAACACGAAGCGCTGCCACAAAGGAAAAACGGTGCGAGTGGGAGAAAATAGTGTTTCATCAAACTCTTTTTCAGTAAACTGCAAGAAAATGCAAGGCAGAAAAAAAAAGACGAAATATTTGCCGACTCTATCGAAAAAAAAAACATTTTAAGATTTTTTTTACGATATAAGCCTACGATTGTTAGTTTACACTGCAAAAGAAAGGTTTCCTGTCTCGCGCCACAAAGAGCATTATTAACACGATAGGCCTAGTTAAAATGCCGTATCGGTAATCATAGCTAGACGTTTGAAAATTGTAGCAAATGAAGCAGCTTTCATGGAATACCGACCAGTATTCATTGATTATATTAACGTTTGGCCTACCTAGAAAAAATATGTATGAGCATAGCAACCGCTAAACTTGTGTGCCTTTGACATGTACGGCATATTAGCTGTTTCAGACATCACAAGAAAAAAATGACAATGTGACGGAAAAGGTTGAAACTTCATTTGAACGGGTAACGTTGGTCGCCTGACGACAAAAAAGTGACTATATTAGAGACACAGCTTAATGTTTGCTTGTTGAAAAAAAAGTTATGAATATCGTTGACTATCGTTATGAATATCGTTATGAATATCGTTGAATATCGTTGAATATCGTTGAATATCATGTTTACCAAGCCATCCAACAAAAACGGCATCGGATATACATTCGTAAGTGTACAGGGATCTAAGACAGAAAGTTTGAACGTATTAGAATAAGTAGAACTGTCAAAATTTTACATCGCAAAATTGCGAATTTGATTGCTGAAAAATTCGCAACTACGGAAGCTTCCCTATGCCATACACAAATTGTCACATTTGACAAGCAACCAAAACTCAAAACTACGGAAGTGCAAAAAAAAAAAATGAACTGTGCAAAATGTAACGCAACAATAACGAACAATGAATCCACAACGTGTTGGGCTGGTTGTCAGCAAAATTTTCATTATGAATGCTCCCTAGCAAAAGATAGATGGATAAAAAAATCGGCTGCAGTTAAAAGAAAGTGGAAGTGTGACTCCTGCTGCCATCAGAAAGGAAAAACCAACATCGACGATGAAAAAAATACAGAAAATGAAGAAGAATCAGACGTCCAGATCACAGATAATCAACATGATAAAGAGCCTAGTGGTGAAAACATAAACTTGGTGGAAGAAATATTAGGAATAAGAAAACTTCTGTACGACATAAATGACAAGGTTGGTGAACTTCCCGAAATCAAAAAGGATTTAAATGAATTAATCAAATCATTAAATTTTGCACATGGACGAATAGATGATCTGGAAAAAGAAAGTAAACAACAGAAGAAGGAATTAAAGGAAATGCAAGTGAAAATCGACGAATTAGAAAAAATACTTACTGAACCGGAAACAACGACGGCATCGCAAGTTTGGGAAAAAGTTCCAGTTATTAAAAAAATTAAAGATACTATGGAGAATATTGTTACAAACCAAAATGAAAAAGATCAATATGATCGAAACCGGAACTTGGAACTAGTTGGAGTTGACACATGTCCACAAGAAGACCTTAAAGACACAATACAACGAATTGCTGAAAGGCTTGGACTACAGGACTACAACGAATCTCAAATAGATAAAGGACATCGTTTACCATCCAGGAATCCAAATGTACCACCAGCAATTGTGCTACAGTTTAAGCATCGTCAAGATCGAGACTCATGGCTTAAAAAAAAGAAAGTAATAACTACTAATGACGACTGCTTTGGGAACGGAAACGACAAAAGATTTTACATCAATGAACAAATGTCACCACACAACCGACAATTATTTTGGAAAACCAAAGAATTCGCCCGCAACAATGGAATCAAATTTGTGTGGTTCAAAGATGGCAAAATAAGAATGCGAAAAAGTGAAAGTGAAAAAAAAATAATTGTGATTAAAACGGAAAGAGGTCTGCAAAATACAGAGGAAACTGAAAATAAGGTGGAAAATAATGTAAGTAACACGGAACCACTAACATATTCATAAATAGTGTATTTAAAGACTTTGAAGATGCAGAAAGCTTTTTCAGCAAAGCAGATCTCAGTACCATCAACATCCTTCACACTAATTTAAGAAGTGTAAGAAAAAACTGGGAGCAATTTGAAATCGAAATAATCGAAACAAAAATTTTATGGGATATAATTTGCATAACTGAAATAGGAATTAAAGATACGGAAACAAATCTATATAAACTTGATGGATACAGTAGTATATGGCTTACACGAGAGCATACGGCAAGAGGTGGAGGATTATTACTTCTCATTAAAAATAATAAGCAAAATGTGAAATTAAATGAAAAAATGATAAAAATAGACATAAACGATGTCATGCAAATTGAAATGAGCATTGATGACTTACAGTTTACCATATTTATTATATATCGGCAGCCTAGCTCATCCAAACAGAAATTTATTAAAGCTCTTAATAAATTGCTAAAAAATCAGGAAATGAATGAAAACATAATATTAATTGGAGACATAAACATTGACATACTTGAAGAAAACCAAACAATTAACGAAGACATAATTGTGGAAAATTATCTTAATAAACTAGCTGCAAATGGTTTCTCATCAATGATTGAATCTCCGACTAGAGTAGAAATTTATATGAATAAAATCACTTCGTCATGCATTGACCATATTTTTGTAAAAATGAATAACTGTGAATGCTCAAGTGCATGCATTGAAAAAAAAATAGCCGACCATTACTTCATTGCATTAAAGGTTGAGTTAATCAAAAGTATTTTTCAAGGAAAAGATAATGAAATTAGAGTTCATCTTGATGATGCATCCATAATTAAAAAATTAAATAAGGTGAACTGGGATATCCTAAATGAGCATGAAAACAATCCTGATGACATGTATAATAACATAAAAAATACAATAACTGATTTCTATAAAACCAGTCAGGTACCGGAGAAAGTAAAGAAAGCAAAGAAAGCGTGGATAACTGACAACATGATAAAATTAATTAACGTAAAAAATATAACTGTGGAAAAAAATAAAAACTAAAGCCAATCCAAACGAACAATTGTGTGCTGAATATAAAAAAATTAAAACACGAATACAACGGGAGTTAAGGGAAAGTAAACAAAACCACTTTTCAAAAATAATAAACTCTGTAACAATTAACAGCAAAATAAAATGGAATCACATAAATGACATTGTAGGCCGCAAACGTAAAGCCAATATCGACAAATTAATACAAGAATCTTTTCAAAATGAACCTGTGCACAAACTATGTAATAGAGTAAATTTAAATTTTGCAAATGTTGTACCAAAATTAAGAAAAAAATTTCTTGCAAGGAAGAACAAATTTATGAATAATGCAAATAAAATTAAAAAAAATTAAAAGAAACTCTTCAACAATTGCAATCCTAAACTGTACTGCATATGACATAAAAAACCTAGTTGGAGAGATAAAAAATAAAGAATCAGTGGGAATTGATGGGGTTTATATGAAGCACCTAATTGGCTCAATTGACAACTCTTCAATATGTCTAACCAAATTAATAAATTCCATAATTAACACTGAAATTTGGCCTGAAGAATTGAAAGTGCAAGTTGTGAGACCAATTCATAAGAAAGATAGCAAAATTAATTTAAATAACTATAGACCGATATCACTTCTGTCCAACATAAATAAAATAATAGAAAAATTTTTCTTTAAACAAATTATGTGTTTTGTGGAAAAATATAATATTATTAACAAAAGACAATTTGGTTTTCAAAATAATAAAGGAACCATTGATGCCCTAAGACTTATTAATAACAAAATAACACAGAATCTAGATAATGGTTACTTTACTAAAGTGGTCCTAGTGGACTTACAAAAAGCATTTGATAGAGTTGATCATACTGCTCTTATAAATAAATGTGAATTATATGGCCTAAGAGGAAAATGCAGCAAAATTATTTCAAGTTACCTGAATAATCGAAAAGCAAAAACAAGAATTGGAAACTGCACTAGTGATTCTGAGGAAATTAAATACGGAGTGCCCCAGGGTTCTGTACTGGGTCCACTTTTGTTTATAATATATATTAATGACGTCGTTGCTCAAGTAAGAAAATGTGAGATAATTCTATTTGCTGATGATATCATTCTAATCTCGTCAGGTAAAAATTTAGCTACAATGGAAAAAAATCTCCAAGAAGACTTTAATAATATAAACGATTGGTTCCTAGAAAATGATGTTTTTATAAATGATTTGAAAACAGCTGTTATGGATATCACATCGTCTCACAATAAATATGAAGTGA
The DNA here is from genome assembly GCA_023313725.1 of Lithobius niger. Classification (NCBI taxonomy): domain Eukaryota; kingdom Metazoa; phylum Arthropoda; class Chilopoda; order Lithobiomorpha; family Lithobiidae; genus Lithobius; species Lithobius niger. Next base: position 57,003 of record JAHWFP010222558.1, on the reverse strand, counting down.
CAGATTTGCTGATTCACACTGAACATTGTAGCGCTTCAGAAAAATGCTCTGAAACATGCATTAAAGTAGAAAAAGTGTCAACGGCTAAATACTTAGGTATATGTATTGATAAATTGTGGAAGTTCAACCATCATATAGATAACCTAATAAAAAAATTACGACAATTATTACCAATTTGTTATAAATTAAGACCAATTCTTAGCAGAAAAAACAAACACATATTGTTTGACGCATTAGTAACAAGTAATATTAGATATGGGATAGAATTCTATGGTTTAACATCATCATATCTCCTAGATAAAATCCAGAGAACACAAAACAAACTAGTTAAAGCTCTGTTTAAACCAGTGAATTATAAAAAAAAAACCAAAGACTTATTTCAAGAACATGAAATAATAAATGTTCAAAATCTTAGGAATTACATAATAATCTTAAATAACTATTTTAAATCTGAACACAAGGTAAAAGATGTAAAAAAAACAACATATCTAAGAAGTAAAAGTCTGCGATTTGAAATACCATTAGTGAAAAATTGTTATAGAATGAGGAATATGCGATATTACATTCCTTGGACCTTTAATCAGCTACCTAATAATCTCATGTCTCTCACAGGATTTAAACAAATTAAGAAAGAAGTAAAAAACTGGTTATTAACAAAATAATAAATGAATAAAAAAAAAAAGTATGTATAAAAAACTGACTTAAAATTATAACATAGGTATTGGAAAAATAGTGCTTCAGATAATGCGTATGTTGATATAATGCTTTTTATTTTTACTAACGGATAAATGTATAGCCTATGTATAATCATATTCACTTGTAATACAATGTATGTAAATATTATGCAACCCACACAAATCCTTCGGATTTAGGGATGCAATGTTGATAAATAAACTGTATATATATATATATATATATATATACTAGTGACTAGTTAATTTTACGAAAGTAATTTTATCCATTCGGTGCATAAAACAGAAATTTTGCAGGTCGCTATAATCGTGGGACGTGCCTTTTGCTGGTTTTGGGGATAGGGGAAGAGTAAATTCAAAGTTACAAGGCAGAGTTGGCATTTTGTTGTTGTTTTTGCTTTATGGAGTCGAACCCAAAAAGAATAATGCAACAATGAACATACTTTGTATACAACAATGAATAAGAAAACGTGAGTACGCGGGACCTTAAAACTGGATTTTCGGCTTTTTATATAGACATTGTTAAGAAAAAGAAAGTTTTCAATTGGATAAAAATGATGTGATATCTCCACAAAACAAAACTTGTAAGGATTCCGCAGAGCTTCTCGGTCCTTTGAAGTCTTTATTTCAAACGCCAAGCACTTTCGTCTAGTCAAGTCTGATACCACTGAATAAACCATCAAACGTTAAATGAAATACCTGAAAATTGCGCAGTAAGCAATTTTCAGATTTTTTTTATTTAGCCTTCGAACTATTTACTCAGTGGGGTTAACTTGGCGAAGCGTTTGATACCACGACTTCAAATGGCCGAAAAGCTTGGCGGAAATCCATAACAAGTTTTATTTTGGGGATATTTAAAAACTACATTAAAGATTTCTTCACTGCGTGCTGTTAAGTTGAAAATGGTCGTAACAATAAAAGGTTGGAATAAATAACAAGTAGATTGTGAGTGGTGGTAGATTATAGAAACGACAACAGGTCCTATTTTTCGTTAAATCACTTGCTTTTCATCTAAGTTATTAATAACGTAGGAGCGAGAGAGGACTAATACGACAGCAAGCTCTGATTGGTCCTTGTGTCGTTTGTCATCTGCTTAGCAGTCGACCAAAATGGATGATTCATGAGCGACCGTCTAATAGCTCGTGCCCGACAAAGAAATTTCAGCGCCATCTCATACCATAATTCGAACCCACTCAGGAGAGGTGCGGAGGCAGCAATGCAGAATGAGAAAATACTTCGCGCCTGACAAATTAACTTGAGCATCATCTCTTACCATAATTGTAAAGAACGAGGGGGAAGAGCATGGCCAACTGAGATTGAATAGTTGCACTCCACAGTGCATGAGAGGTGGAAACCCACGAGGGAGCAGTGAAAAAATTACTGACAACGTTAATTCATTTACGATCCATCCGTCCTCCCACACGTAGTGAAGAATGTTGCCCACCGCCGTTGCCCACCGCGTCGGTGGAGAGGAGGGAAGTATAAGGGTGGCCGGGGACTTTTAACACACAATTTACCAAGCACATGAACCAATAGACGGGTTACCAGCTAGTATGTGAAAAAAACAGGAGCTGTAGGTACGGCGGTGAATCCTCATGTATACACTAGGGATCCAATATTCTTCTAAAGCCACTGAACGTAAATTTATGGGTGGGTGAGGGGGTTTAAACAAAATATCTTTTCCTACTATTCACTCATCGTATTCCAATCTTTTGGAGCCCTAAAAAGTACCTAAAACATATTGTTTGAAGCCAGGAAAGGACTTTTGAATACCTAAAAGGTCGTCAGCTACCGGGGCTTCGCCCAGGACCCCACTGGGGATGCTCACAGCGCTCCCCCAGACTCCCAAGCTGATGTGGACGATTCGGCTAATTTTAACTGTCTGCCCCCGGCCCCCCCCCCACCCCCCTCGCCCAACCAAATGCACTTCGCTACGCCCCTGGGTGGTTGTGGAAACATTATTTGAAGTTTGGTCAAATGTAACTAACGGCAAAGGTGTACACTGTATGATGGCGTGGTCGTCGTGGCTGAGTGGTGATAGAGCTCAAACTGGTTGCTGGAGGTTTGCGATCTGCTCAAACCCCTGGAAAGGGGACCTTGGCATAGTCCCCGCCAGGACTGCCGGCCAGGCTAGCGTGAGAGGCTACCATGCTCCTTCAGCGGCTATGGGATCTATTCTGGCCAATCTTTCGGCCCTTATGATGATCGGAGGTTTCCCGGTTCAAACCCCCGGGTTGGCTTCTCCCTTTACCAGATATTTCTTCTTCTCTAAAAAATCTGGCAATGTTCAAAATTGAGCCGGTTCAGCCACACGAGCATTAATTTGCTTCGGCTAACTTAAGGCTCAAAAGAAAGAAATTAAAAAAAAATTATATAGTATAACTGACCGGGGGGTGGGGGTGTGGAGCAAGCGCCTTCTCCACAAAAACGAGCATTGTGGGCAGTGTGAAACTCTATGGAGGCATGCCTCTCGTCCATTCCCCCCTCCCGCTTCAATCTATCCCGTCTCGTGAACCGAGCTATTCACATAAAACGTCGCGTGGCAAGATACAAAAAAAATGGTTTAGTCTAACAGGTATGCTGCTTCTCGGTAACAGGTCTAGGTTTCTCGTGCTTTAAGCCTGAAAATTGTTAGTCAGGGGTGTATCGTGACCTAAAAGGTTCTATCCTATCTCCAGGGTCGTAGCTTCTCTCAGTCGGATACTATCGACACTCTGCGTATTTAACATGGTGTGTTAGGCCTGTTATGCAAAGGCTGTTTTTTTCGTAGCTTCCCTCCTAACAGGTCTTTAATTCTGAAACTGTTGGACGCCTAGTGGGTAGCTCCGGCGAGGCGAATACCAAGTTGGTAGTGTGTAGGCGAGCCGACGACATCGCACCGAGGCGTTAAAACGAAAGGAATGGAACGTGGGTTGGAAAAATCTATTTATTCCCTATTTTCTTCAATTTTTTTTTTATGAAGCCGTTTATTACGTAAGCAAAAAAAATAATAGCACAATAAACATAAAGTGAGCATACGTTTTCTAGCAGGGGCGTAGAGGGGGGAGGGGGCTAAAAAATATTTTTCTACGCCCCTGCCCAACTGGTGCAGTAGAAAACTAGCTGAAATGATAAGTTTCGACCTTCGAGGAACTGTCATCCGTTGCATTAAAAACTCTTTATTCAAAACAAAACTACAACATGCACACCTTCCGACCGAAACATTAAAAAACACTAACAAAAATTTACCTAAATTATCAGCCTAATCACCTAAATTGCCATACATGAAGGCATAAAGGTTAAAGACAGTGTGGAAGTAACATTAAAAGAAGGTGAAAACAACAACATGGGATTGTATTTATTTGATCCTTGCATTTCCTTGATCCCTAAATTTGCCGGGGGTCAGGTAGTTTTTTCTCATTGATCTCCATCGTTACTGGAAATTTTAAGTACATCTGAAATGAATATTAAATTCTTTTTACTGTATTCTGATATTGTTGCACTTCAGTTTTATCTTGATTTTTTTTTTAATTACACAATCGGTTTCTTATTGTTAAATTATGATTTTCGTCACGAAGCTTGATTTAGCCTGTGTCGATCAATTCAGAGTAGAAATCGCGTAGCATGCAAGCCGAACAACTAAACTCGACTTACAAAGTTTTTACACAAAAACCAATTAAATTTACCAAGGAATAAATTTACACACGTAAGTGTAACCGGTTTTTAGAAAGGGACCAGTTTTTCACATTCTTTTCCACTTTAGCAATTATAGTTAATTTCTGGAATTGTATTTGCAGATTGTTAATTATTAATCCCTTACTTTTTCTCTCAAACATTTAATTTTCGATTCATCTTAATTTTTGTTTACGTACGGAGTCGAAATAATGGTTTTTATTAGAGTAATATCATTAATTTGTTTAAGATTTAAAATTTCATGATCATAGACTTTTTGTTGTTGTTACTCTAGTATCCTCTTGCTTTGAATTGTTTCGTAAACTTTACAAAAAAAAAAAAAAACATTGCCACAAACCTTGTTTTAACAGACTAGCAGTACTGGCGAATCAGCCTTTGTTGCTTAGAAACGTTTTTGGTGACATCATTTCGTTGTGGCCCTCTCATATAGGTATATGTCTGGCCGGTCAGTTGTCTGAACATGCCCATTGTTTACTGTTCGAAACTTTACGTCGTATTTGCCGCCCCTAAGCATACGAAATTTTCCGATGTTTGCCCTCTCCTTTCAGCCAGGAGTTACGGGGAATGTTGTGAAGACTATACGGCTTCATAACAAAAAAAAAACGCACTTTAGAGTATTTTGGAACCATTTGTGGCTTCTGGTGTTAGCGTATACGTTACATCTAAGTATAAAGAAGTTTGGATCAAAGATAAAGGGGAAAAACATTTACTGGAATATCGTATCTGAAAATTTTTTTTTATACAAATTTACCACTCTACGCCGGTACGATTTCTTATAAATACGTTGCCTGGTTAAAACGGTCAGCTTTTTTAGAAGAGACCATGTCTCACGCCTGTTAGACGTGTTGTTCTTTAAGAGAGTATTTCTTTACAACCCACTCTTCTTCCCTTCCAAAAATATGTCACTTCTTAACACCATCAACCTCAAATTCATGTCGGCAAAGTGAAAACAAAATTTGCGGTTAAAAAGGCAATCCAGAGCTTATTTCTTTACAATCAACTCCTTTTTCAACTGATCACTTCTAAACATTACCAATCATGTAGGCAAAGTGACGTAAACAAATTTGAAGTCAAGAAGCCTTACAACCTACTATCCTTCTCTTCCGTATATGATCATTTCTAAGCATCACCAACCTCTAGCTCATATAGACAAAGTGACGTAAAAAATTTTAGGTAAAAAAAATTAATTCTGGGTTTATTTCTTCATAGCCCAGTCGTTTTCTCTTCCAAAAATAATCACTTCTCACGCTCATGTAGGCAATGTAACGTGGTCAAATAAACAATGACTTCGTGGCATATTGGGTCAAAGGTGCTTACTGAGCTGGCAGTTTTTTTTAGTTTTCGATTCATTAAAAAAATTGTCATAAGCCAACTCGTGGTGGAGCATAGTCAACTCACAATACGTCACAATATCCAAAATTTTCTGTAAAAAAAATGTACGGTGGGCGACAAAATTTATTGCAGAAAATTGAATTTCTTGTTTGCCAAAACATACTTAACCTGATAATTCTGCATTACATTGTTCTCAATGGAATGTCTTCCTGGAGGTTTTTCGTTTGCGTGCACCCGCCTGCTAGCATGTCCCTACTGCACCTGCGCGACGCAGTCCTCCTCTGTATAAAGCAGGAACGTGACTAGTTCCGGCATTCATTTTCCTCCAGAGGTTCCTACGCGTCACCTCGTCTCCCCCCCCCCTTTCGTCTAGGAATTTGGATTTCGTCTGTCTTACGCCTACAAGATGGCCGCCGCCGAAGATGCCTGTGCTTTTAACGTGATCGTGCCCATCGCTCCGGCTACGGATGCTGTTCTCTCACTTGCTCACCCGCCTTTCGTCCATGACGACCGCTGGGAGTCAGGTCTTGACTGGGACATCTATGTCGCCGACAAAGAAAACGACTCACTGCTTCAAGACGGCCAACGGACTCCACCCCCCCCCCCTCCGACCTTTCGGCGTTAGAAGAAGGCTTACGCTTAGCCAAGAAAAATTTCCGTGAAGGCAAACGTAAATACCGTCAAGCTTCGGCCGTACTGAACCATCCGTCTTCAACTAATTCTCCACTCGACCTTTCGTCCAAGTCTTCACGCAGAGACCACAGCGTCACTTGCTCCGAAGCACACAATCTAATCGCCTCCGTCTTCCGTCAAATCGCCAAAACGACCCTTATGCCTCCCCCGTCATGCTCCTCTTCCATTCATTGTGCCAAAATGCAAGAATGGGTTGCATCGACTGTGAGCCACGGCAGCTGTAAGCGACACTCTCCCATCCCTTCGGCCATGGCAAAGAAACGTAAGTCAACATCCCTTTCGGCCACGACCACTGCGCCGCCTACCGTCGCACCACAAAATCCGCCGCCTCCGGCACCTGCCAAACACATCCAATTCCCAGACGACAATAACGACGACCCGACCATTCCACTGCGTCTTTACTTAAAACAGTAGAACAGACTGTTCTGGATTGCTTTCTTTACAAACCATCCCAATCCGCGGACGCCCCTGTCATCAATAGAGGCTTCAAAACCGGCTTTGGAAAGCCCCGCAGCCTTTAGGACAGTCTACTACACTTCTCACTTGCCTCCTCCGGAATGGTGGTTCCCTACTGGGCAAAGGAGAGCCTCTACAATTGGATATAGAACCCCCTACGCCACGGCCCGGCCGTGAATCAAGTTTTTTCCGCCCCTTCGGTGATGGTGCCACCAATCCAAAAAACTTCGACACGTACAAAGAATGAGAGTTCTTCTTCAGCGAGGTTAAGCTTGATTTTGGAATTGCCTTGACAATCCCTAAACGAATTGAAGTACGTTCCTTCGTCAGTTACGACAACGACAAATGTTTACGCATGAGCTTACGAGCCGCCTCCCAAGCCGACGTTCTCAATACGGCAGTTAACGCACTATGCGAGAAGCTCTCGGCCGACGCGAGCCCCGAAGAGATTCGCAACCTTTCGTCCGTCATTTCCCAGCTCTTCCAGAAAGCAAGTTTTGCCACTTATAATTCCCTGAATTGGGCAACACGTGCTTTGTTTAATAACACCTTGATTCTTCGGGAATCAGCTCTCAAATCCGCAAGCAATCTCAACGAATCAACGAAACATCGTCTACGGAATCAACCACTGCACGAGTCTGATACCCTCTTCTGCGGCCTAATCCCTTCCCTTGCGCCCCACCTTGACATTTCACGCAACACCAAGCCCTTTCGTGAAGACAAGTCGTCCTTTCGTCCTGACAAATCCACCAAGCATCCAAGCCCTCGAAGCTCGTCCAAAGACTGGAATAAGCCATCAACTTCTTCCACCCTGGCACGTATCGAAAATTCCAACAGTCACAAGACCCAGTCCTTTTGGCCAGACCAGCAAGCTCGATCTCGCCCCAACCAACGAAGCCAGCAAAAACGGGCCGCAGCCCCACACCGCCGCAGTCGCTATTCATCCCCCGGCGGCCGTAGCTCCCCCCGCAAACAATGACTGTTCCCGGCTCTCCTGCCTCCCGGTTGGTGCAAGACTCCGCTACTTTTATCCAGCTTGGAAGAAAATAACACACAATACCGAAATTCTATCAATAATCAAAAAGGGTTTTCGTCCCACGTTCATGTCAGACCCACCACTAGCGAACACCCCCCTGAGGAACTTCCCATCACCAGTCACAGAATCCCTTTCGGCCGAGATCACACTTCTTCTAAACAAAAGAGCAATCATCAAACGCTAAACCCAGGCTCGAGGTTTTATAGCATGATTTTCACCAGACCAAAGAAATCAGGAGGCCAACGGCTCATTTTTAACATGAAACCACTAAACAAGTACATCGACAACGCCCACTTCAAGATGGAGACACTAGAAACCATCACACAGAACAACTGGACGATCTACATAGACTTAGAGGACACATACCTTCATGTGCCACTCCACCCATCCTCAACCAAATTCTTCCGGTTCATCTACGACCATAAGGTCTACGAATTCCATTGTCTGCCCTTTGGTTTGAACGCAGCACCAAGAATTTTCACCATGGTTTTAAAACCAATCCTCGCTCACTTACACCAACACCAAATCCAAGCAAGCGCACACCTCGACGATTGGGCCCTCCACAACCAAGACCCCTTCGTCTCACAGAAAACCGGGACCAAACGATCCTTCTCCTAAACCAACTGGGCTTCGGCGTAAACTACTCCAAATCATGCCTCACTCCAGAACAGGCCTTCATGTTCCTAGGCACCTCATTCAATCTATCATCAGCAACGATTTCTCCATCACTAGAAAGAGTCCAAGACCTCTATCCCACATTCATCACTTCCAAAACCAAACATCCTTCTCTCTTCGGGAACTAAACTCCCTCATCGGTTAGATGGACTCGATGGCAAATCTCATACATTACGGCCGCTGGATGGCACGACCCTTCCACCACCGCCGGATCGACAATTGGTCAAACCCCCAACTCAACCAAGACCTACGACTGCCCTTCCACCAAGATTTTCCCCGAGAAAGCCTCCTCTGGTGGGCAGACATGACAAACTTAACCAAGACGATTCCCCTTTACGAACCCAACTGCAATCAATTACTTGGCACAAAAACAATCCACACCACATCAACTTCCTCGAACTTCAAGCAATCCACCTAGCCCTGATGCACTTCCTCCCAAACATCACAAACCAAGTGATACAAGTACAGGCAGACAACACAACTGCGCTAGCCTACATAAAGAAAGAAGGCGGAACCAAATCCAGACTTCTCCACAACCTCACCTGCAAGATCCTCAACTTCTGCATCTCACACAACATAACGCTTTTACCCCTTCACATACCAGGAAACAGGAACGTCATTGCAGACTCCCTCTGTCGCCGAACACCTCCAGCAGGAGAGTGGTGCCTTAACAAATCCATTTGCGAATATCTCATCATGACATGGGGAACACCAATGTTAGACCTATTCGCCATGAGGCACTATGCCAGACTTCCCCATTACACCAGCCAGGTCCCGGACAAACAAGCAATGACAGTCGAACCCCTGATGTACCCATGGCACAACCTTTACGCATAACTGTTCCCACTGTTTAAACTCCTTCCACAAGTTCTACAAAAAATCGAAGAGAGCTAAAGCCTCTTCCTACTCATAGCCCCCTTTGGCCATCGGCCCCATGGTTCCCTTATCTTCTGTCTCTACTAGTCGACACTCCAAGAAACCTCCCTCTTCTTCCAGATTTTCTATCACAGCAAAAGAGCTGAAAACTCCACCCAAACCATCCGAACCTGAACCCACACGGGAAGCTACTATCATCAAACTCCTCAAAAAGGCTGGAATTCATCAGGAAGATGCCATCCGAATCGTATCAAAAGCCACCAGAGATTCCACAAACAAAATGTACGACAGCCACTGGTCCAAATATTTTTATTGGTGTTTCACAAGGAAAATTAATCCAATCGACCCCTCTCTACCTGAATTATTAAGATTCTTCACCGACCTTTTCAAGATCGACAAGCTCAAAGGCTCAACAATCCTGGTCTACCGATCGGCCTTTAACTCAGTCTTCAAAGCCGCAGGGAACACTCTTTTACTTGAAGATTATCGAATCCTAGCACTTCTTCGCTCCTTCTAGAATGAACGACCCACAACAAGAAGAAATGTTTCAGACTGGGACTTGTCAATCATCCTTCAATCCTTAACCGAAGCTCCCTATGAACCAAGATAGCTCCCTAAATCTCAGAACCTGGAAAACTGTCTTCCTCGTGACACTTACAGCTAGCGCCCGCTGTTCCAAAATACAAGCCTTGTCAGCCGACCCAGCCTATGGCATTTTCGGCCCAAATTTCTCGTCAGAATCCCTTCACCCAAGAGCAGGTTTCCGCGCCAAAACACAAAAACCATCCGAACCCTTGAAACCCATAACATTTCCAGCTCTCTCCAACATTACAGAAGATGAACCCGAATAACTCTTATGCCCCATTCGTGCACTGCACTTCCACCTAACCCGAACTCAACACGAGGACATCCGAAGAGGCAAAAACCAACTTTTCCTACCGGTAGATTCACAAACGGGAAAAACCTCAGCCGGAATGATTTCCCATTGGATAAGAAAGACAATCAATGCCGCCTACGACAAAGCAAATCTGAGTAGGGAAAGAGCAACAGCACACGAAGTCAGAACGATCTCAACATCATGGGCACATCACAACGCCACACCCATAGAAGAAATCCTTGCAGCAGCATCCTGGCGTCATTCCTCGACATTCATCTCCCACTACCTGAGGAACATGTCAAGAGAAGAGAAGGGACTACACTGGCTGGGACCAATCGTCGCAGCCAGAACTGTGGTCAAGCCCCCTTAAGCACACAGAACGAAGCAGAAGCAAGCCAACCACTGAAGGGAGCAAGCCATCCATAGAATGAAGCAAGACCCCACCTTAAACAACGGTCCTTTTCAGGGCCACCAAACCCTACGAAAGAGATCCAACTTCATGTTTTCACCACTATGTACTGAATAAAGTGCTAATTTTTACTACAATAAAAATTTTGGGGGGAATGCCTGCTTGCATCCCGGGGCGCCTCGTTAGATCGGTGGATCGGTGCCCACCACCACGTTTGACGAGGTCAGCTGATAATGCAAAATTATCAGGTTAAAATGTTTTGGCAAACAAGAAAGAACATTTTGCCGGCCCTCAGCTCGGCCGGCTAAAAATGGTTTCTTTTTTGCCTAAAACATACTTAACCAAAGGCCCGCCCTGCCTCCCCTCTCGAGTCACCGCCTGACAGATTGAGAGGAAAATGAATGCCGGAACTAGCCACGTTCCCGCTTTATATAGAGGTGGACTGCGTCGCGCAGGTGCAGTAGGGGCATGCAAGCAGGTGGCTGCACGCAACCGAAAAATCTCCAGGGAGACATTCCATTGAGGACAATGTAATGCAAAATTATCAAGTTAAGTATGTGTTAGGCAAAAAAGAAACCATTTTTAGCTGGCCGGGCTGACGGCCGGCAAAATGTTCTTTTTCCAGAATCAGCCATATAATTTCTCCGAAGAAGTATTTCTGACTGAGGCTTAATTTATTAAGCTCAGAAAGCGTCAATACAAAATAGTTATTTATTTAAGAAGGTCAGGCTGAAGGTGTCTTTTACCCTTTTCTGGCGTCCTTCCCCTTTCTCTGAACATAAGCAATACCGCTTTAATCTGAATTACGGACACCAAATTGCAAAATGTTGGTTGGTTGGTTGCACATTTTTAGTCTGGGTGGAGCCCACACAAAAGATCGGATTGGAATAATTTGGTACAACGCTTGATACCCCAAAAAGTATTGCTGAGCCAAAATTTGCCGTAAATTGAACAATTATTAAGGGAGAAATAACAAATTTTAGAATTTATTTCTAACACTCACCATTGTAAATTTGGAATCGCGAATAGTTAAGGAATTCTGACGAAGCATACACCATGCTTGTGGTTGTCAAGTGAATTAAAAAAAAACACGGCAAATTAAATTTTGGTTACTTTTTTCTAGATAACTTTTTTCGACGTAACTCAATGAAATAATAACATGTGATCGTTGCATTTAACTACTACAGTAAGAAAAGCAAACATAAAAACAAAAGGATTCCATTAACAACATACATTATTTTCATTTGAAAAAAGAACGCTTGAAGAAATCCTCTCCAGATTGGCGACGAAAGTTTCGTTTACACTAGCGATGGGAATCCTGGTTATGAAACCTGAAATCATCGTATCAAGGCGAAGCGGTATACATAAAACGAAATTATAGTGCCGACAATGTGTTTTTACCAAAGCACGAAACAATAATATGCCTGCATCTAACAGGTTAAAGATTCCTCGTTGCCATGGTAATGGCTAGTCTCGAAACCGAAACCGTGTTCCCGTGAAAAGAATAGGCCTAACTCTCGAACTCAAATTGTTAGCTGCTACTTCCGAAACTAAATCACTAGGGAATCACCAAAACTCCGAGAACAACCTCGCAACTTTTTAAGGGTTCAAAAGAAAATAGTGAAACTTTAGCAATGTAAGTTTGGTTAAAAGATCTACCTTTTCGTACAACCGGCATTACGCCGGCCCCCTGGGGCCCTAACTTAGAAGTTTTCAATGGAATGGGGGGTAAAGGAATAACAAGGGCGAAACGAATACGGTTTCAGCAAGCGAAAGAGCAGAAACGTCGAGCTAATTGATTTTAAAGGTAAAGGAATACCTTATTTGAAACGTCTTCATTAGGCGAGTAAATTGCTGCAACGATAGCTTTGATACGATGAGCACATCCAAAATGGCAGCCGGTCAAACATTAAGAATTTTCTCTACATCCCTATGTCTTCTTACTCATGCTAAAATCATCGTATAGAGACGTAGGTGGCAGCAAAGTGCTTCGTTCAATTTATTTCGATCACACCTACAACATCTTTGCGGTTTGAAGCCCAGAGTGTGGGGCCTAAGTGTCCCCCTTCCCCCCATGCAACAGTACTTTTTACTTCATGTTCTATAACTTGTTTGGTGCACCATCTTCTTCGTCCCAGGCGACCTCCAATAATGCTCCTTTTGCTGACCTGAGAAGATTTTCTTTGAGGTGTAACCCCTTCCACAATCTATCTTCTTGCTTCCTGTCTCAATTGTTCGACTGCTGTTCGAAACTGGTCATACACGGCATTTCTCTTCAGCATTTTACTGGATTTGTCCTCTTCATGTAGATTGGTCGTCATGTGATTGGGCTATTTGTACTGCTTGTTTCTCTGCTGGAACAATCACTTTCGTTTGGGTCTCGATGACCCCTTGTGATTCAGCTTCCCTTACTAAACTCAGCACTATCCCTGGTCCACCTTACTCAAGTGTGATCTTATTCACGAACTGATTCTGTATATACAGGGTGGTCCACAAAAAGATGACGACCCAACATTTTCTAAGTCCAACTTTTCTAGTTATCACTCCCCAGAACCAGGAGAGGACAGAAATTTCCCGTTTCATTAGCTTTGATTTCTGTCCTCTGCTGGTTCTGAGGGGTGCTAACTAGAAAAGTTGGACTTAAAAAATGTTGGGTCGTCAATTTTGTGGACCACCCTGTACTGAAGATCCTCAAGATCCTCATTTAATCGTGTATCATACTCTCATTTTCTACCCCTTCGTCAAATCTGACAGTCCAGCTGGTCAGAACCTTTTGTTGCTGAAGTACCCATACGCTATATCCGTTTCTTCCATCTTTGTAACTGACAATGAGCCTACATTGGACGTGGCATCAAGTTTTGTTTTTGATGAATCGTTCATACCGACATACGCCTTGTAATGTATCCTCTTGAATTGGATTACATTGTTTGGTTTTCCCCTCCAGCCATGTAGTGGGGAATCGTTGACCAGTCTACCAACTCCCACGTTCTTCGGATAGCAAGCAGTTCACACTATTTCACTCCATAGATGCTTTTGGAGATTATCCTCACTTGCATAGTGTGGACTTTTCCGTTACCACTGGTTAAATCTCTCGGCCATCTTATTATTTTCTGCCATGTGTCGAATCTTGTGGTGGTGTGTCTTCAATATACCGTTAGAAGTTGAGTCTACAAAATTCAGCACCATTATCAGTACGTATTGCATGAATTTTAACACCAACATCCACTTCCACTTAGGTCTTTCAAGTTTTAAAGTTGTCAAATACTTTGCTCTTGTTCTTCATTAGGAATATCCATGGCTGGCAAGTATAGTCAGTGAAGCTCCCAGAATTTTCCCCATCGAGCATTGGTTGGGGCATTGGACCAAGTATGTCAGAATGTATTAGGCCTAGCTTCCTGTATGACCTTTAAACTTTATTGTCTTCAATGACTGCCTTGGAAATGTCACGAGTTGGCAAGCTTCGCAGTGTTCTTGGGGACTACTGATTGCTGCATTTCTAGCCCTTTTACTAGATTTATTCGTTTCATGTGCTTGATTAGCTGGTATAGTAGATGTCCCAATTTTTCATGCCATTGGAAGTAGTCATTTGCAGATGACGTCTCTTTTTTTTCACACTGATCTGATGTTCTTAAGGTTGAAGTCAGTTTTCGGAACGTGCTTAGGCTTGCTCTTTTCTGTACCCTGACTTTCTTCCTCATTCAAATGATTGTCCTTATAAATTTCAATTTTTAATGGAATATCCCATCTTCTAGGAATTCTCATCACTGCTATCCCCTTCGTGTTTTGGATTAGGCGTATATCCTCAAGAAAAGACATCAGGTACTTCACCTTTTGCAAAACCACCACTGCAATGATGTTGGTTGAATTGATGGTATGTGATATACTGCTAGTTGCTGCGCTATCCTGCTTTGGCACTTTATTATTACTGATTATTACTCTTCCAGTAACCACCGCTAATGTACCATCCGCTGCACGCAAACTTGTTGTGAAGTTTTATATAGTTGGAAAAAGCACTCCGGTTGTTTGTCATCACATCTATTATCCACTCGTTCTCCATTTTGATATCCTGTCTTTTCCCAACATCGCAATTTTAGTAATTTTTAACCTCATCTGGTTGGCTTTGTAATCCTGTGATGAGCCAGTGTTGCTTGAGGAGCTTCAATTCTTCCTGTGCAGAAAATCTCCGTAGATTAATGACCTTGTTTGTTGCTGGCAAAGCATTTTATCTTCTGCGATTTGCTTGATCACTTTTTTGCCTTTGATACCAATGACCTTGACTAACCATGTTCTTTCATGGCCAGATATTTAGAAAGTGGCTACTTCGTTAGGTTCATCCCAGCGATTCCTCGTTTGATCATCTCTTGATAAAATCTTAAATGTAGATTGGAACGCACTTCTCCACTTCGAAGAAATCTGTCTACTAGTCACAGATTCTTTCGAAGCGAAGAAGTTGTCGTAATTGGGGATGAGGCTGCTTAACACCAAAAGTACAACTAGTTCATCTGTAATTGCAGTGCATCCAGTAATCTTAGCTATACGTGCTAACTCCTGGTTCTTACCAAGATAGAATGATAGTTCTTCTCCGTCCGATATTTTGCAGTTCAACAGGTTGTGAAAGACTGTTAGCTTTCTCATCTTTTTGGTAGCTGCATAAGTCCCACAGCTTCTTCGAATCTCATAACCTAGGTATTTTAGTGCAACGTTTTGCAGCTTACTAAGAAACAGAGTCGTGATGCGTTCGGCAACTTCCCGTTCCCATTTGGGTAGCCCACTATCTCCAGCACTTGGCTTTGTTGTTGTGCCATCAACGTATTCCGGCAAACGTTTCTGACGTAAAACTAGTTTAATTCAGAACAACTTCGAATTATAGTTTTTCACATCAAAACTTCTCAAGACGGATACGTGAGTGTTGCTCAACCCGTCGTCTGATAGCTATTCACGTTTATCGACTATACTTTTCTAGTTCACTTGCTAATTTTAGCCAGACGTAAAATTTGACACAAGTCATTTTGGAAAATTTCTATCCAGAAAACTGTTCTTCTAGAATGTTCTTTTAAAAACCTAGTTCTTCTAGAAAATTCGTCTGTTCACTCGTCGGTTTTTGTTTACTTCGTAAGTTGCGTGGCTGCAAACGACATCATAAAAATCCAAGAAGGTAGTCACTAATCCCATTTTCAAAATAAACAGTCAAGTTTCAACTAGTTTGATTCCCACTTCACAAAACGATGATTTTCTTTCACATAATGTCCCAGTCGTTCAATCGTGGTTTGCCCATAATCCTTCTGAAGGGGAAAGCTAATCGGTAGACTGGCTAAGCTTCAGAAAACCAGACATTTC
This sequence comes from Lithobius niger, assembly GCA_023313725.1. Lineage (NCBI taxonomy): Eukaryota > Metazoa > Arthropoda > Chilopoda > Lithobiomorpha > Lithobiidae > Lithobius > Lithobius niger. The sequence continues at coordinate 40,948 of JAHWFP010222558.1, read as the reverse complement.
ATAGTGCTGTGCAACAACGTTAGACGTGAGGAAGAGACTGACAGACAGACAAAACCGACGCAAACTCATGACGAGCAGCTCTGTACCTCTGCTTTGCATTTCGCGTCTCTTATAGTATCGTAGGCTGCTAACATAGTAAGCTGCGCTTACACATAGTAAGAGTGCAGGGAATAAAGATCAGCAATAATCAACCATTTTCTGAGGTGGAGTCCGGCACTATCATTTTTTTTAAATGCAGTGACGGCTCTAGGGTTGTGCCAGGGTAGGGCCAGGGTGTGCCATGACCCGCTCACTCCCCCCCCCCCCCCGCCCCCGCGAGCCCATCTTTCCGCCCCCAACGCTCAGGTCACCGCCAGAAAATAAAGTTGAAATCCAATGAGTAAACTGAGGTTTTATTTTTTTAATTTTTATTTATTAATTTATTTTTGTAGCAACTTTGCAACGTAGTCTGTGTAGCCTAATGTATTTTGTGTTTGTGGAGAGAATTTTCCAAACTGAAATGGATTGCGTTGTAGCTTATGTCACGTTCAGGATGAATTAAACGGAACAAAGGTGCCTAATGCGGCTGCTTTGAAATAAAGGCTTTGGTCTACTCTGTTTCCAGGTTACCCCCCCCCCCCTCCTAAACAATTCATTTGTGACGCTTGTACTGTTTAGATGAAAAATGTCTGATTGAGAGAGGACTTCTTAACTTCACAACGGTTTAAAATGTTATTTTGTGTGATTTTTTTTTAGTGACCGGGCGGTGAGAAGCAGAGCAAAGGAACTTCTTAGTTTGTACTGACGTCTGTGTGTGTGTATCCACGACAACTTTTTTTTTTTGCGTATTACTCGAATAATTTCATTTTACAACACAAGCTACTCCCGGCACTCTGAAGTTGTGCACTGATAGTAAACATCGCTGTGTACCACCTCAGATTCAACACGAATTATTAAGTTGAGTTGAATTGTTTTCGGTACAAGTTCCAAAGAAATTCAGAAAAGTGACAAACCCACATCCCACAAGAGCAGATGGCACTTATGGATTCCGACACAAACAAAAAACAAACTAAAAACACTGTGGGAAACCACAAAGAAAAAAAACCCACACAAAAACCGGAATACACGTGAAGAATCATTAACAAAATTAAATAAAATTACAAAGACAAGACACATAAAACATGAGAACATAAAAAAAAAAGCTTATTCAAACTTCGATGCAAGAATCAGGGAAACAGTAATTTTAAGACACAACACGAAAGATTTAGAAAGCATGCTAAAGTTGACTCATGATGTAAACAGTGCGCATTGTACACTTGTGAGTAAAAAACGGAAATAAATGTGTACTGTACTGCCAGTATGCAAGTCATGTGAAAGCTCAACTGGTGCAGAAATGATGTGCACTATTAGTGTACTATCAAATATGCGAAGTTAATCAGACGTGTAGTATTCATGGAAATTATTAAAACATTTCGTCAAATTTGCTAAAACCGTGAACAATGGCTTTCAGATAATTTCCCATAGTCAGTGGGTTCAAAAGGTTCAAAGGAAGGTTAACCACTTCCGGTCATCTACCCGACGAAGCCGCTAATATGTAACAATGACAAAATTGAATAATGACTTTCCGTTTAAGGGTTTAACGAGCGTTAACCACTCCTGGTCATCTGCCCGAAGCCCTAAGGCCCAATGTCTGCAACAGCCAGATTCCCAGGCGGTCACCCACCCAGGTATCAATCCAGCCCAATGCTGCTTAACTTCGGGGATCTGACGAGAACCGGTGTTTCCAGCACTGCAAGGCCGCAGACAATGACTTTCCGATAATGAATCTGACAATACGACCTTAGCCGGCAGACCACTGGCGTGGTCCTTGATCTTTTACTTCGAACGTTTGAGTTCAGAAACTATCCAAACAATTGGAATATTGTTAATATTTTTTGTTTATGCAGGACGACTCGATATGTATGAATGGGGAAGGGGAGGGCAAAAAGAATTTGGGACCATTCGGGCATGATGATTTCACAATCAAGATAGTTGAGGTGGAGTTAAGTGTTTCTTACTTATTAGTTCCGCAGCCATGAGCCAAACCCCAAAATTTTGTATTAAGTTTTTTTTTACTGCTGAATTTGATCAAGGAAGTGCTCAGCTTCAAGAAACCGGTTGATGACATTCTTTCATCCTTGGGCATCTCGATATAACCCCCCCCCCCCCTAAAGAAAACCCTGTTTTTTGGCTGTAACTCCTTAACCGTCAACAAATTAAAAGCATAATGTGAATCAAAAATGTTCAGCACACAATTCTGGACAACACAGGTGATACACATCTTTTAGGTAAAAGCAACCATTGAACTAGAAAATCGTATTTCAAGTTTACCCCCCTTAATTTGCACAAGTGCTCCATTGTTCAATTGATTGTTACAGTTTCAGAGTGCTCTGTCGAGCTTTCTAATAGCCCCATGTATGTACATGCTTAGCATTTTCTGAAAGGTGGGGATCTATTCTTTCTGTCAGAACAATTACGAAAGATCATTTTGATTCACAAACAATAGCTGTGCTAGTCTTTATTGTAGGCAACGTTTGTTAGCCAGTCTTTACAAAGGCGCTACGGCAATGTACGTGTGAGTTCAGTAGTAATTGTTATCCTGTTTTGTTGGGTTTAGGATTGTTCTCTTGTGACAACTTTTTATGAGAGGCCAGACAGGCTTAGTCTGTACAACTTTTTTTCTAATATGTACAACGTTGGTATCAGCGAATAAATCCACCAGTCATGATAATTTTTGACCTCATTGTCCCAACATCATCGATTCATGTCCTCTCCTTCACAAGTGTGGTAGCCGATCATAGGTTATGCAGTTTTAGAATACCCTCTCCATGATGCAAGCCAAGATGTCAGCCCGTCCAAATATGGATTTCTAGATCTGTTCAAGCTCAAGGTAATTATGTCAATGTGATCAAGAACTGAACTTTTTTATACCATTTTTTTACTGAACTTTTACAATTCTCAATCATGGCATCCCAAACCAAAATTTACAAAGGGATTGAAGTTTTAAATCGCCGTAATTACGTAACTTGGGCTTTACAAGCCAAAAGATATCTACAAAAGAAAGATATATACGACGTTGCAATCGGGCAGGGTGATCCTGGTAATGATGCAGCTGCCGAAATTAGGCGCACATACAAGCGAGCCAATTCTGAAGCTCTATTTTTCCTTACATCATGTATGGACCCAGTACATATGCAACTGTTTGCTGATTCAGAAACTGCAAAAGACGTATGGACTCGGTTAGAAGCACGTTATGGTATAAATGGGCCACTTAATCAACGCAAAAAATTAGATGCTTTTGATGCAGTCACAAAAATTCGTATGAGGTCTGGTGAAACCGTTGAGAACTATTTTATGCGCATTCGTTTACTTGGTAAAGAATCAAAACAGTTTGGTTTCACAGTAGAAGATAGCCAGTTGGTTTATTACGCTTTATTAGGGATCAACAGAAGTGATTTACAACAAACGGTACACAGTTTGCAAATACGTAATGATGTCACCTTGGATGAAGCTGAACAACTTTTATTAGAGTTTGGGGACAAAAAGAAACGTGAAAGTGACTTTCTCCCTTTTACGCATGAAATCTTTAATGCAGTACCATCACGCAACAAATTTAAGAAGCGTGGGAACTCCAATAGTCGTCAGCAAACGCAATCTAACCTAATTGTACCTGCTTCTACCTCAGCAACCCCCAATACAGCTGTACAAGTTTGTGGATACTGTTCATTAAAGGGCCACGATTTCTCGTCATGTTGGAAGCGTATGCGTGACAATAACTTACCATTACCTCCAGAAGCATTGAAACGAAACCAAAATAAACGTGGACGTGGTGGTAAATATGGTAATACATCAGCACGACTGGTAAATCCAGTTTTCACAGCAGAGTCTGCCACTAACGAAAGAACTGTTGCATTAAAACAGGACTTAACCACAAGTGCTTTCCAAGCTACAAGGGATTGCACTGCCAAGCCAAAATATGTATTCTTTGCAAATACAGTTGGGATGGTTAAAAAACATACCAAAAGACGAGAGAAATATGTCGAACCAAATACTTGGAATGCTGACACGGGAGCCGGGACACATTTGACAACTCACTTCGAATGGCTAAATAATCCTGTTCCGGTTGATGTACCAATAGGACTAGCAGGGAAAAATAGTATTATCAGGGCTACATTCCAGGGATCTGTTCACATAGAAACCCCGCATGCAATACTTGAAGTGCAAGATGTGCTGTATTCACCTGAAGTTGGTGATAACCTTTTGTCTGTTCTAATGCTTGACCAGCGTGGAATGAAGTATGATGGTGGAGGTGGACAAATGACTTTTTATGGAAGTGATGGACGCATCATAGCAGAAGCTTTCATAAAAGGGAATGCATATATACTAGATGGAGTAACAGTAATACCACCAGCGAAATCTTCATCAATGAACACCACGTCACTTCGTGAAAATGAAACTGGGCATAAAATCCAAAGCATAAAATCGGATAATGCAAGAGAACTGGTTTCATCTGCTATGCAACAATTTTGTAATGAGAAAGGAATTCGTCATATCCGGATAACTCCTCAATGTCCTTCTCAAAATGGAGTCACTGAACGTGGATTGGGAGTTCTTGCTGGACAAGCCAGGACGCTGCTGTCTCAGAGTCAACTACCAACCGAATATTGGCAATTCGCAATTGGACTGAGTTGTTACCTACACAACGTCACTCCTACAACTTCTTTTGGCAATGATACTTCTCCCATGTTGAGATGGGCCCCGCACCGAGCTATTCCAAGTGGAAAACATCACAGAATTTTCGGTTGTCTATGTTATTACATGGAACCACCTTATCGGCGTGGGAAGTTTACTGCGAGAGGCATACCAGGAATCTTTATAGGGTATGGTACCAACCGCTCTGGGTATCTCATTTATAATCCGAAGAATGACAAATATGTTTTCACGAAAAACGTCCATTTCATCGAAAATACTCCCGGTGCAAGCCTACTTCATTCAATAGAGTCATCTGGAAATTACTCCGCTCCTACAGTTATTGAAGATTCTTCTGATAGCGACAACGAATCAGAAAAGCCGCATGATGCTCCAGAACCTCCACTTCACCTAGATCAGCCCCAACGTATTCAACAACCGCAAGCTGAGCAAGTAGAACCAAGGCGACGTCGCGGTAGACCACCAGGAACCACTAAGGAAGTTATGGCTGAAAGACGACGACAAGAACAAGGACAGGCACGACAAATTGTATCGTTGGATCCAGAGGATTATTTTGCGGACTGTGTTGTATTTCAAGGACTGAGTGCACCCCATAGTGAAACCGTTTGTGAAGTAGCCCAAGATGGTAATGTATTTGCAAGTGAAAATGTTGTAACAATACCAGTTTGTAACTTGCATGTAATGCCAGGGTGTAGTTTGGGCAGCAATACTCATTTGCCACGTACGTATAATGAAGCTGTAGCTGGGAACGAAAGCGAGTTTTGGCTTGAAGCTATGCAAAACGAATTAGGAAATTTTTGTAAACATGATGTGTGGGACTTAGTACCCCGTCCGCCTAAGGCAAAAGTCATTCGTACTAAATGGGTATTTGCGCGCAAACTAAACCCAGATGGAACAATTCGCAAATACAAAGCGCGCCTTGTTGCAGCAGCTTACAACCAGAAAAAGGGCGTCGATTACGAATTATCGTACAGCCCAATAGTCCGAATTGAATCCATAAGATTTGTCTTGTGCCTTGCAGCGTATAAGGGTTATCAACTCGTTTTTTACGATGTAGTATCGACCTATTTATGGGCTCCTATCGGACCAGTAACTACATATGTATCTCAACCTCCAGGTTTTGTTGACACTGGTGAGGGGGAGCAGAAGGTGTGTCGTCTAAAAAAGAGCATATATGGTTTAGCACAAAGTGGAAAAAACTGGAATGACACTTTCAATGACATTTTACTTGCTATAGGCTTAACTCGTAGTGAATTTGACCCTTGGGTCTATTATCTGTATACATCAGTACCCATAGAAGGTTTTATAGTGGCTATGATTTTTGTAGATGATGATGCGATTGCTAGCTCTAGTCCTATAATCACTGATTATTACATGGATAAGATTAAAGAAAGGATAGAGATTTTACAGGTAGAAGACCAGCTTTATTTGGGCTTAAAGATCTTGGTATCACCATCTGAAATATTTGTAACACAGCAGCAGTACGTTGAGAAATTATTACATAAGTTTAAAATGTCTGACTGCAAGTCTGTGAAAGGGGTTGGTGATCTAAACCAAAAGATCGACGACTGTAAAGATTCACCAAGCATCAACAAAACTGAATACCAGGAGCTATTAGGATCTCTAACTTACTTGGTTAATTATACCAGAGCAGATTTGTCTTTCCAAGTAACAAGCCTAGCTCGTTTCAACCATGACCCACGCCAAATACACATCGGTGCACTGAAACGAGTGCTTAGGTATTTAAAGGGTACTGCAAAATATGGTTTGCACTATGATAGGGGGAAAATATCATTTTTACGAGCTCAGTCTGATGCAGCATGGTGTTCCAGTAAGGGGTCAAAATCTGTAACGGGATTTGTAATATTCTTAGGCACAGTACCAATAATGTGGAAAACCAGAAAACAAAAAACTGTTGCCATGAATACTTGTGAAGCAGAATTAAATGCTATTTGTGACGTAGCTAAGGAGCTAATATCTGTGCGAGGGCCTGTGTCAGAATTGTGTCCAGAGCTGTTAAAATATCCTATTCAGTTGCAGACAGATTCCAAATCCGCCATTGAACTAGCGAGGAATGGAGGTAATTCATCTTCAAAACATTATACTCGTAAGACAAATTTTGTACGAGACGAGATAAAACGAGGTATGTTGGAATTAGTATATTTGCCGGGGGATGAATTAGCAGCAGATGTCTTAACAAAAACCGTAAGTGGCGCAAAAATGAAGCGTATCATGGAGAGGGATTTTTCACTGTACTGAGATTTCGGGATAGTGTTTATAGCACGTTATTATGACTGGTAATGGAATTATGTAAATTGAAAGTTGGTGTATTTATATGTATGTATGTATTATTTTTCATGACATGGTTAGGCTGTGGGTTCGTTGAAGATGGAACTAATGTTTTATAACAAAACAAAAAAAACTTTACTAACTTTATTTTTGACTTAGGTAATGTTTAAAAAAGGTAATTTGTGCCAAGAGTAACTAACATTTCTAATATGGTATTTTGACGTTTGTAAATCCAATGACGGGGGATTCTTGTCAGAACAATTACGAAAGATCATTTTGATTCACAAACAATAGCTGTGCTGGTCTTTATTGTAGGCAACGTTTGTTAGCCAGTCTTTACAAAGGCGCTACGGCAATGTACGTGTGAGTTCAGTAGTAATTGTTATCCTGTTTTGTTGGGTTTAGGATTGTTCTCTTGTGACAACTTTTTATGAGAGGCCAGACAGGCTGAGTCTGTACAACTTTTTTTCTAATATGTACAACGTTGGTATCAGCGAATAAATCCACCAGTCATGATAATTTTTGTCCTCATTGTCCCAACATCATCGATTCATGTCCTCTCTTTCACACTTTCCATCAAACCTAACCGAAAATGTTTAACATAGCTAGGAACCGTCCTGCGTCCATCTAAAGGTGAAGAAGTAATGGAATAGAGGCGAAAACGTATGGTGATTTTCGAATTCAATCTTGTCTTGCGAGACCTCTAATAGCCGAAATAATGGACATGCTTAGGATATTCTGAAAGATGGGGATCTATTCTTTCCGTAAATCCTAACCGAAATTGTTTAGACCGTTCAATCCTAACCGATAAGACCAGGGCATTTTTTAAGGAATGTGAAGTGGTGCTCCAAAGAGTAAAAAGGGCACGATTCTGTGGCCAAAGGGCAGACAGAAAGAGCAGATAGACGTGGAGGGGAGTTGGGGAGGAGGGTCGGAATACATTTTTGCGCTCAAGTTTCTCGGAAAGTTTACATTTAAAATTTGTCTAATTTACTTTAGGAGGCTTTGATCAGACTGAGTAATGAGTATATGACGCAGTGACATCATGGGAACGACCATGAATGAACACGTGATTTGGACACATGCTATTGCTATGTTATTAATGTTTTCATGCTAATGTTTAATTTTATTGAGTTGGAGGCATTCAGAATTTCCGAAAACTACTCGTTTCGTCATAATTTTATTCTTTGAAATAATTTTTGTAAACGAAGAACTTTGAACTTTGAGGAATGGTGTTGCCACGGCTAGTGCTCCACTGCTCCAAAACGTTAACTGGTGCTCCAATTGAGAAGGCAGGTGCTCCACTTGGAGCAGCGGTTACTATGTTAAAAAATGCCCTGGATAAGACCGTTCTACGCCCGTTTAAAGATGTAGCTGTAGTGGCTGGTTTCAATTTCAAAGTGCCATTGTAATGCTCATATTTATATTTGTGTCTAAGCTAAGCAATATCGGTTAGGATTCGTGGATAGAATAGAGACCCACCTTTCAGAATATCCTAAGCTTGTTCATTTCGGGCTATTAGATGGTTCGCAAGACCACTTTGAATTAGAAAATCAGCACATGCTTTCACCGCTACACCATTACCCCTTCACCTTTAAATGGAAATAGGACGATCCCTATCTAAGTTAACAATTTCGGTTTGGTTTGATGGAAAGAATTGATCCCCACCTTTCAGAAAATTCTAAGCATGTTCATTTCGGGCTATTAGAGGGCTTGCAAGACTAAGTTTGAATTCGAAAATCACCATTATGCTTTCGCCTCTACGCTATTACCTCTTCACCTTTAGATGGCAGTAGGACGGTCCCTATTTAAGCTACACATTTTCGGTTAGGTTTGATGAAAAGAATAGATCTCCACCTTTCAGAAAGTACTAAGCATGTACATTTCGGGCTATTAGAAAGCCCGACAGAGCACTTTGAAACTGTAACAATCAATTGAATAATGGAGCACTCGGTGCAAATTAAGGGGGGTAAACTTGAAATACGATTTTCGTGTTCTATGGTTGCTTTTACCTAAAAGATGTGTATCACCTGTCTTGTCCAGAATTGTGTGCTGAACATTTTTGTTTCACATTATGCTTTTGATTTGTTGACGGTTAAGGAGTTCAGCCAAAAAACTTTTTTGGGGGGTGGGGAGAGGGGGGTATATCGAGATGCCCAAGGATAACAGAATGTCATCAACCGGTTTCATGAAGCTGACCACGTCCTTGAACAAATTCAGCGGTAAAAAAAACTTAATACAAAATTTTGGGGTTCACCTGAAATATGCCATTTGGCTGCCGGACTATATCGAACGGATTACTGACATGCGGTGGTAAAACAAGGATTGGGAAGTAAGTTACACTTTTTTATTCAACTGTGTAGTGAATCAACATGTCGCACCTGAACTTTTAAGGGTTTTCTTTCTATTACTAATAACACGAAAAATCGGACGGAAAGACAAACCGGCTCGACAAGTGGTAATTAAGTAAGGATGTAAACCCATTTCCGTTGACTTTTGGACTGAAATGTCAGACTACCTGAACGGGGTTTGAACCTTCGACGTTTGAGACCAAAGGCCGAAGACCTATATCGCTAAGCCGTAGACTGTGTCAGTACAGCTTAGCAGTAGGGAATTCGGCTTATGGTCCCAAAGGTCGTGAGTTCAATTCACGCTCAGACCGTCTGACATTTAAGTCCAAAAATCAACGGAAATAAGTTTGCATCTGTATTTATTTGCTAAATAACAGAGTAGGGAGTGTATGGGCCAACATTATTTGATTAGTCTATAAGGGATGG
>JAHWFP010222558.1:18583-31054 GCA_023313725.1 Lithobius niger | reverse complement strand
GACATATTTATAGCTTTGAACAATTAAACCCCCCTCCCTCCCTCCTCTGTTAATAATATTGACTCGTCCCTAATATTCAAGGAAATAGGTAGAAATTAACGTACAGCAACCAATTCAATCTTTTGAGTGCTCGCAGCATTAAAACATTTTTTTTTTTATTTGAAAGTGCCGGCTTATGCAAACTAGGCCAAACTAGCTCCACAGCAACGTCAATTGTGCTTCATCAGCTTTACTTTCGTTGCCTTTGACAACCAGGATTGACGGACATCATCTTTTGGGGAGAAGGGGAGGGTGGGGGGAGTGTACGGGAGAGGAAGCAGCATTCGTCAACAGACGTCACCAGCTGCGAAAATCATCGATTCGGACAAGCTAAATTCTGATTGGTTGTTGGCACTCAGCTGGAGGCGTGATCATTGCGAAAATGACCAAAGTCTCTGCTAATATTAGGTTCTGCAATACGTTCCGAGTTTGCGTGTGCCTCATAAAATATCTCTCCTCCCACTTGTGTTATACGTAATGTACGGTGAAGGCTAACAAGGTTGGGGCCGTAGCACGTGGTGTTCAGAGTCTAGACAGGTTTTTGCCTACATTCTGGAAGCTAGTCAGGAGATTGGTGGAGAAGAAATCATTACAGTAACCATGCCACCTCCACTGGCGTGTAATCATTACGTGTGTGTGATTGTGGGGGTAGGGAGTTAGTGGGAGGGAGGTGGGAGTGGAGGGGGGGGAGGGGGTGCCACGCAGACAACTTCTGCAATTAAATCACTTTTTTACTAGACTGGATGTTTTTTTGGGAGGGGGTGGGGGTTTGTTGTGGGGCTGGTTATGCAAACCAAAACCGGATTTATTTTAAGACGAGTAATAATTATTCGAGATAAAATTACCGACACTTACTTGTCTTATAAACACTATAATAAACTATTAAACGATAGCACCCAAGGACGATTTTTGTACTGTGGCTTCCTTACTTGTTTAAGATGTCCTCGACGAGACTTTGTTATAGCCCTAACGGACTCTACAATGGCCACGCTTCTTTCGTCCCCCTCCCTTCCACCCCCCTCCCCCCCCCGCGCTCACCAACATTTTCCTGTGCCCAAACAATTCAAAGAATAGCAGGGCTGCCAGCAATGTGAAAAAATGTGAAATATCGGCCCTCTCCAATAAAAGTGTGAAAAAATGAGAAAATTGTGAAAGAATGTGCATTTTATGGATTTTGGTAAAAATAAATTGCAGTGCCACGAATAATAAACAAAATAAACTAGTTTTTTCCAACTGCAGTTTTCGTACTCGGGTTATTCGGTTAAGTTTTCAACGGTCTTGATAAAGACATTCTATTACATTGAAGAAGACACCTGTGACTCAAAACGGAGAACAATTACAGAAGAGAGCCACAGTCATGCAGGACCAAGGTTTAAAACTTTTGAGTGAAGATTGCGAAATAATCTTTATTTAACAAACAATATTTAACGAAGATGGAAACGGCGAACTCCATTTTGCAAGGTGCTCAGAAATTAGGGGAAGAAGCAGCAAAAAAAAAAAAACCAGTTGAAAACATCCGCGGCTTCTACCTTAAAAAATTAAATCAAAAGTGATGTAACCTAGGTCTATAGCTTACCAAGAACAAAGAAAGGTGAAAAGTAAGGTGAAAAGAAAATACAGTCTCTGGTGAAAATTGTGAAAAGTTAGGGAGGCCAAGATGCGAAAATTTGTGAAAATTGTAATAAAACGTGTACGAAAAATTGTGAAAAAAATGAAAATTTGTGAAGTGAAATTTTGTGAAAAACTGTTGCACCCCGGTGGCAGCCTGGACTAGAAATTTTACAGCGTTTACAGCCAAATGGGGAGCCGAGTTATAGGAAATTCAAGGAGACTGAAACATTTTTCTTGTCACTGTCACTGTAACCTACAAATAAAAACTGTTAATTAAATTATTAAATAAATGAATTTCTCAGCAATCCATCAACAGGGCTAACTTTACTTCAACATTCAAAGGAAACAATTTAACTTACGGGTAAAAATAAAAAGGTTGAGAAGTCAATTGGTCCTCGTAATGCTTACCTGTTTTGACCTGGTTATGCTTAAGTTCTTTTTAATCGTTTTTCTACGTCTTATTTCAAACTTTAAAATGTTACTATCTTATGCTGAAGCTGTTATGAACTGTATTTTTTGACACGTTAATGAAACTTTTGTTGATTTAGTGGACCTGATGACGAGGTGAAAGTTACCTCGAAACGTCGTGCTTTTTGTATGTTTGTGCATGAATGGCTATTTTATTCTTATTACCTATATCAAACCATTGGGTTGTAGGAGCGTTATTTTCGGCAAACAATTTACAATGCAAGAAGAATGTGCGAATATGAAATTTATTAATAATTTTTTTCTTTTTTCTTCTTTTTCTTTGAATTTTAGAGTACCATAAGAGAAGAAGATTCCCAAAATCACCTGCAACAACGAATAGTAAGCCACGTTGAGCCGCCTAGTCAAATATCGGAAGTGCCACTTCCTTGGGGTAAAGCTTCAGCTCCTCCACTCGATGCGGCTTCCCCGTGATCAACAGTTTTGATCAAACTAAAAACGAAGACATTCATGATTTTGGGTCGTGAACTTTCAAATGTTCGTGCCAAATGGTACCAAACAGATCACCAACAGATCGGTATTAAAAGATCAGTATTGAATATTGTGCAAGACTTAGTTAGAATTAAAAAGAAACAAGAACTGGGCGAAAAGAGTGAGAAGTAGAAAAAGGAAAAAGTTATATTTTTTTTTCGTATCATGTTGAATTGTCTTGACGTGCAATGCTATGCAAAAAAAAAAATACCTGTAGAAGTTCTACGGTAAATGAAGTGCCTGTAGGTACACACTGTAGAGTTTTATATTGCGAATTGTGGAGGTGTGACCATCTCAGGTTGAGATGTCCAGGTTTTAATTCGCGCATTGGGCTCTAGGTGCAAACCACTGCTTGCGTATTCTTACGGGTCAGCCCTCACTGCCGATAATTCTATCACTGTTTTTAACAATATTACAGTACAAACTGTCGTTACAAAATATGAAATAATAATCAGCCAATAATCAAATAGTCTTTAGTCAAATTAACGTCCCTTTCAACTGCAAACGGACGGAGAGGAACAACTTTGCTAGGAAATACCTACGATGTTTTACATGCCATAATCTACATGAGCGCGAATGCATTTATGGAGCCCTAAGTTACGTTCATTTTTAATACCAATTAAAATTCTTAAACATTGTGACCTGTGAGTGATAACAAATAATAACTGTTTTTCAACAAATGAAGAGAAAAATTCAGGTTTACATGTGCATACATGACGGGAACGCTGCCGACGCCATCGTCGCTGCCTAAAATCTTTCAAGTCATCCCTACCGCACCCTTTACGCCACTGCCGCCATGAAAAAAAAATAGATCTTCGCCGCCACCGAAGAATGTTCTATCGGTGCACACCTCTAACGACGCGTAGGTTTAAATCATGGTAACACGGGATTCGTCGCTAACCGGACAAGCGACTGCGACGCAACCCCATTGATAGCAATATTAGGCCGCTTACCTATACATCACCTACATAAAATGTTTGCTTATGATTTTCTCTTTGAGTCTGATAATCACGACATTCATGCCCTAATATTATTGTCAAGCCACTTCAAGCGTGTTTTTTTTTGTCACAATAGGTACTTCATGGAACGATAATACATTTGTTTTACATCACATTTTTGTTGATTATAACTGAAACCAAACTAAACAGGCGGGAGCAGCGACTATCTAGTCGCAACCGGTCTTCTTTACACTTCCACTACTTCCGCCACTTTCGGGCCACTTCCGCTTCATATTTCCGGTTTTTTTTTTTATTATTCGTTTTAACTAATTTTTGGTCGCTGAATCTAATGGTGAAAACAGTTTGTCTCTATCTGTGACCATTCCATGGATGATGTCGGCCACTTGTCCACCACTTCCGTTTCATACTTCCGGTTTATTATTATTATTAATCTTAACGAGTTTGCGGACGCTGAATCTAATGGTGAAAACAGTTTGTCTTTATCTGGTACCGTTCCATAGATGATGGGCGCGCTTGTCGGCCATTTCCGGTCACTTGTGGGCCACTTCCGCTCATATTTCCGGTTTTTTTTAAATTCCTTTTAACTAATTTTTGGAATGTGAAGCTAATGGTGAAAACCGTTTGTCCCTATCCGGTGTCGTTCCGGAGTTGAAAAAGGCGACGGACGGACGTACAAAGTCGCTTCTCTAATGTTCCCGTCGGACTAAAAGTCTCACTAAAAGTCGTTGCCTCGCAGTGACCTGTAAGATTCGCGGCGCATGCTCTCCCTCTACCCGGCAGGAGGCCAAATGATGTGTCTGAATCTACGACTTTTTTATTTCTTGCCACGAACAGGACACACAACGGTTGCCGTGTTGTTCGAATAAAATCGTAAAGCTTTGAGAAAACGATTATTTGGCTGCACCAAGGGTCCCAAAAAGTTTTAAAACGCTGAGAGTAAAACGTTTTGAGCTTCGTGAAGTTTCACGCCATTGGATATGAAGCTCGCGGCATTTTTTTAATATCACCCTCTCATTTTATACGGCTCAGCACACACACACTGCCGTATAGTCCACTTCTGCAGCAATAGCTACCGACTTTCAGCACGTAAAACATCATTGTGATTTAGAAATTAGAGATATCGTCGCAGTCACTTACATTTGCGGATGACATTTTAATAGTTACTTTTTATACGTTTGTGGCTTCTTCGCGCCAAATACACATGCACCACACAGGGGATAGGTAGCTCGCTCGCCGTGTCTCTCTCTCCAGATTACAGTGTTACAATTTTTGTTTATTCTGACTTCCTTACTACAAATAATTTTTATAAACATAAGAAATCTAAGCATGAGTCAACAAGTGACAATTTATATGCTGTACAGTAGATTCTTTACTATAGAGCAGTGACATAACGTAGTATTATTGTGTATAACTCTATGGTGGAGCCAGTTACTGGGTTAGCTGCAAGGGGCACAGGAGGGCGAAAAGAAGGTCGTCTTACTGAAGCCAATGCTATTAGACTGGATTTCTTAAGCCAGAGCATTAGCTCGAGCGTTGTCCAATGCTGGGGGCATTTCACATAAACTTTAGGGCATTGCTTTAGCTGGTCTGAGCTTTCGGGAGCCTTGGGATGTACTGCATCGATATTTTCCGCTTTTTCCATGTCTAACAGGTGTATTAGAAGCCAGATGACATTGTTTAACTAAATATAAACCAACAGAATTTCATGGAATAATGTGGTGACTTTTTACAATATAATATGGTGATTATTAAGCCGTGCTAGGCATCAAAATTTCGCCAGATTTGCCCCCTGGATTTGCTGCTTTTTTGTTGGATTTGTTCCTTCGTAACTATATCCCGCCAACCTCAATTTGATACGGGTTTTTGATTTTCGTTTCCTTTAGAAAAGACGTTCTTTTGCGTTAGCAACCCCGATGTATAGGTGTCATGTTTTTTGCACTAACCATAAATGCATTCCTATGTGAGATTTTGAAAGCTTATTCGGCAAATTGGCCAAGTCACTTTTTCCATAGCTGAAAAATTATTTACCGTCAGATGGCTGCATTTTGAGGTCAAAGACCCAACTTTCATCTTTGCTAATTTATACTTCTACTATTTCTCCTTTAAATCACTAAAGTAATAGTAATAATATTTTGCTTAACATTCCCAATATTTCTAACAAAGTATCAGTGTTTAAAAAATAAGTATCTAGTATGAAAAACTGAAGGATTTACATTAAAATATTTTTTTATGCGTGTAATGCAGTCAGCAAAGCTGGTTTTATAAAAATGTTTCCAAGGGCACTTTACCAGGCCAGAAAATGCCAGAAAATAGCGACAATGCATCAGCTTCCGGGGCTCTTATTCGGTTCTCCCTCCACACCATTCGGCTAAATGCCTATTGTTGCCCCCTCAGTACAAAACCCTAGTTACGCCACTGATTGTGGCATGTCAAAGAACCTGGGTTTTCCGCTTTGATTTTTCCAGCTAAATTGCTCCTATCGTCATCTGCCATGTAATTCCCTCAGGGCGCTTTGGCTAAAACACGAGTAAAGATGAAGTTAAGTGCCATGGCTACGTTATGTCACTAGACACCATAGCAACATTCGACAAACGTCGCTGCAACGTTAAACGTCACCCATCCATTCTTTGAACACTGTAAAACTCACCACCACCACTCATCAGCGTTGATCTTTTAAAGCGTGATAAATTTTGCGATCCTTGTGCGTAACGTGACTGCATCAGCACTGGACTCATTGCTCTTTGAGGTGGCTTTCCCTCTGAATACACCGACTAAAAATGGCTCACCTTGATTCGCGACAATTATTTACGTGAGCACAAACAAATGATTCATCATTCAGAACGTCCCAATTAAACTTTCACTCCACAATTAAATTAAAGTCACTCGACAAGAATTAATACATTTTTCGGCCGGTACTAACTTAAACCTGCTTAGGGAAGTCCTTGAGAAAGAAAGAAAGATAAAGACGCAGAAAGTGCTCTTTTTTAAAATTGATGCAAGTTTTAGGTTGCAAGAATGTGTAACGTTGCACTCCTTCTGTGACCGGTGTCAAAGTAGTCAATGGACAGATAGTTTACAGTTTCGGGAAAATGACCGCTGGTCGGTCTGCAGAGGCACAATTACTTTAGGTCTAATTCATGTTTAAAGAGGCTGTGATGTTTACACGGTGTGCCTTCCTTGCATGGCATGATACTACAGAGTTTTACAAGGCTAGTCAAACCATAGCCAAATGTATGCACTTTATTCAAACTTGCGTTAGTATTATTTATTGTGTGTTTACGGTAAATATACCAGGCTACTTTTACAAGCAAAGTAAAATGTCTTACAAAAAAAAAAATTCGAATCTTACGTTTAAGGTAAAATATAAATAAGATTCGAATTTCGAAATAAGCTTCAGAGAATCATGCATTAGAAATAAGCAGTACAGTAATTCACCCTTATGCACTTACGTTTCATTTGAGTGACGTGATCCAGATTCGAACTGGTGAACCAGTCTATCGCCAGATAATGTCATTACTCTGTCATTAAGTAGTGACCTTAATAAAGGGTTACTTGTCGATATAAAATTTAACAACGGTATAGCAACGATCTATACTTTGTCCCACATTATGTTTGCAGGAAACTGACTGGATGACGCTACGTTTCCTCCACTACGAGTGCAAAAAAATACGTAAATATCCCACTCGTAGCCTCTAACAGTAACTGTATACTGCCTACAATTGTGATATCCACATTTTTTGCACTCGTAGTGCAAGGAAACGTGGCGTCATACAGCCAGTTTTCTGCAAACGTAATGTGGAACAAAGTATAGGTATGGACTGGATCGCCAGTTTAATTCCGGGTCACGTCACTAGAATAAAACGTAAGTGCGTATAACTGTACTACACTTTTTTTTAGATTACGACTTTTATTGATGGCTTCTTTCCAACTTACCTTACATTATTTATATTACTTGTGTTTATTTATTTCCATATTTTACCTTGTTTGAAAATGTCTATTTGTCATTTCTTGTTTCAAAATACGTAAATAAACACTAAAGAGCGAAAGTATTAATCATCTGTGAACTGCTGCGTTTGTATTATTTCTTACATTTCCATGTTAACAGCTCATTATAACTGCAAACTGTTACACGTTTACGAACTTATGTTGGGTAATCCAAGCTTATGTTGAAAGGGCTCTTCCCTTTCCAACATAAGCTTGAATTACCCAACATAATAAGTTGGATAATAAGTATACTAAACTGATTTCACACTATTAAATTCGTCTCGGGTCTCTTTTCCGGGCCAACTCGGTTGCTTGTGTTTTAGTGGCCGAATCAGGGTAGTAAGGCGTGCCTTGTCAGAAGGATTACTTCCTTGTGTATAATCTTCCCTATTACTTGTTCTTACAGGAAGAAAAAATCTTACAAGATCCAGTACGATGTGCAGAATCCTAGAAGATCTTGTCAGGATCTTGTACAAGATCTTGTACCAAGATCCTGACAAGATCTTGTAGTATCCTGCACATCTAACAGGATCTTGCCAAATTTTTTTTTCTTCCGGTAAGAACTTAAAAGATCTTACAAGAACTTAAAGGATTTTATCAAAGATCTCCACACTCACCCATTCCAATAGTCGGAGTAAACAAGGCCGCATATTACAGGTTGAGAATATTTAAAATATGAAATCTGTAATGGTTGGCCTGGGCTGGCCCTCCCTCACTCCAGCCTGGGCCAGCAGGTGATCGACGCAATATTAATTTTTTTTATTAGTTTGAGTTTGTTTTTTGTCTAGAACGGCCGGCAGTGGTGCCCCCTCCATTTCCGGGGCCCCTTGGAACACCTAACCCATACCTATTCCTATGCCAGTGCTCATTTTGTCTTTTGCCACAATGAGGAATTTTGACGAAAACGACAATAGAAAACCAAAATAAATTTAATTTTCTGGAAGGCCAAAAGTGCTACAATTTAATTACACTAACAGGCGACGTTTTTACGCCAAAACAAGCTTTCCACTAATTTTTAGTATGTTGGCGTGGAACGTTGCCTGTTAAGTGCTGTGTTTAAACTGAGCACTTTTTTGTTTTTGGCTTTTTTTTTTTTAGTTTTATCGTTATAATCCCCGCATACACACACAAAAAAAAGATAAAATAATCAGTGGCGTTTGGGTTCCAACGGAATTCAGAAGTAGAGCGAAGAGTCATCGATAAGTTACATGGTACCACAGATAAGACGAAACACTAGTCACTTTCGTTCTTACCATCCCAAGAATTGTCGCTATTCACAATTTTATGGCCTCCATCTTCTCGGTCACGACCCCACGCGGCCACTTGTCGAACGAGTGGTGGTAATTAATTCTGGGACTCGGACAACCGACGTTACAACGCTGTGAGAGATTTTACCTAACAACCTGTGAGAAATCTCTCTCATTCTGTGACTGATCCAACCAAACTCTATTTCGCAAGCCACAGATTAAAAACATTTTTAAGGTGAGGGAAAGGGTTTGTTTGTGCCAAGGTCAACTGGAGTAGAAATTGCGTTTCTCGCTTACTGACGCGGGTCATTTTTCACGCGGGTCGGGAAGTTACTACTGTTTAGCGTTGCTTTAGTAAAATAAGTCTGTTATACCACGGTTGTGACGTCACGCTAACTCAACGGAAGATATGGCTAAATTGCCGTAGGTTAAATCCCGTTAATCAAGTTACCCCACACTTTTGTCGATAACCCACACTTTTGACACTTCCGGATCACACGACCGGGAACGCACACACTAACAACCAAATACAGCGTGAAACAAGTAACGTAATAAAACGTACAAAAGGAATTACTTAACTTGCCGGAATGTCCCGAATGAAATCCTATCCATGCTAACTTTCACATGTTTGGCCCATATGTAAGCTTATTTACTCCGCGTACCTCCCCCCCCTTCCCTCCACAAACTAAAATGGAATAACCTTCATTCATGCCGATACCCTATTACCATTAAAAAAAAAAACAATTCTCAAACTACAAACGCACAAAATGAATTACTTAACCTTGCCAGAATGTCCCGGCACAATGTCATTCTAACGCTACTGCCTCTTATGGAAGTTTTTTTTACTCCGAACAGCTTCGAACACACGAGCGAGCTTACCAACGTGAAATCTGGCCAAACGACGCGTCTGTCTCCTTCCTACCCACTTCCCCCTCCCTGCACAAACTTGACCCAAATGACTCGTCCGTCTACCACCCACTCCCCTCTCCATAAACTAAAATGGAATGATCTTCATTCATAGCAACATACTGACTAATTACCGTATTTCTTGAAGCAATTTTCCCAAAACACAAACACGTTTTAATTAAATACGAGTTAGCTTGACGTCTCAACCGTGGTATAAATTAGTTATTGGTGAAAACATACGGTTATCGATATTTAACCCACGGCTGCAATTATTGTCGCGGCTCGCATATGCAAATATGTCTCGGGCCTCGCCCTCGACATATTTGCATACTTAAGCGGGCCAATGATTGCAGCCATGGGTTAAAAATCGATAACCGTGAGTTTCTCATCAATAACTATTACCAAGAATTTATAGGGTTTGGGAGGAGAATTTGTAACTCTAAAAAGTCCCTATTGAAACAAGTTAGATTCGTCCCCATTAGTTCAGTTCGAGTTTTCAGAGGGCGCCACGTGTTCTATCTGGTATTTTTTGCTCATTTTTCAGCCCAAATCTAAAGTAAACTAAATTACAACTAAGCTAGGCTGATCAATAATTAAATATAAGCTAGTTTCATTTAGTTTAGTTTAATTTTAGGCTAAAATCTGAGTAGAAATTCCCACATAAAACACGTGGCGCCCTCTATAAACTAAGATTGAACTAATGTGAACGTAACTAAGACGTTTCAGTATGGGACGTCTCAGCCAAAAATTCTCCTCCCCAACCGTATAAATTCTTGCTATTACTTAATGTTTAATCAACTGGCTTGGAGCAGGAAAGGAAGACCGTAGCTTTATTCCCAGATGGCCTTTTGAGACGACAGAGGGAATAAGAAGGGAGAGTTACAAAATGGATACTCCCACGACGTATGGATTTGTACGAATGTATTAGCCACTGGTATTAGGTATTGAGTAGAAAAGCATTTATTTTAATACAATGACATATTAGTTAGGTTTTACTTCAGTCCCCCGTGGTAAAGCACAAATTAGGATGCTTAACAGGACATACCCTCTCATTATTTGCGAATACCTTAGGCCTAAATACTGCGTACAACATTTACGTAAGTTTGACGGAATGTGGCAAAACCGACTCAGACGTGGAAAATGAATGCGTTGCATCATACATTTGAACTAATGCTGCAAAACTGAGTCAAACAGGAACGCCAACATGGAGACAACCACCTTTTAATATCTCCACATTTTTTTAATACTTATAAGCAAATTTGGCATAGACCCTACATGGCTTATAACACGAGTGGATCGATTGTTTGGGTGAGTTACTGTCTGTGGTAATTCGAGACTTCCCGTAGAGGCAAGATCTGTAGTATATTTGCATCTTACTAGAGGGAGCCATCGTCGTTTTCCTATGCCGCGCTTGTGTCTATCCAGTCGAACTGCCTTTTTGTCTGACTGAAAGTCTGCTGTTCCTAACAGCCAATACGCGACTAGCAAGTTTCAAACTAAAAATTTCAAATTTCCCGTTCAGAACTGGTGGCACCTTCTAGATGCGATCGTGAACTAATATTTCTGTCTTTTACGTGTCGGTATAGAGGGTCTAAAGGGACCTAAGCTCACCCAAACAATCTAGTGTATGCTTATGGTAAAAAAGAACACAAACATTTACGAAAATCCTTCAAATCGGATCTGAAATCTGGACCTCAGTTGGCATTACGAAAAAAGAGTTTGGCTTGTTGTTCTTGTTGTTCAGACAGTTTTATACAGCACTCTTTACATACTAAACTGTTTGCTCTAACTTACTGGTCTTTGTTCATTTTTTATTGTGGTTGTACAGACTGCTTTTATAAAAATGATCGAAATTGGTCAAATAGTTCTTGGATATGGAACTACAAACTGTAAGGATAACTATAGGTAACAAAGCTACTCAGCTACCCATATGGCGTAGGCTGAAAATAATTAATAAAATGCCAACAATGCATAATCAGTTCTCGCGGCAGCGTGATGAGGAAGCGTTTAATACAATCAATTTTGCATAAAGAAAGAACAAAATTCCCAAATAGATACAAATTTGCACTGATTCTGTGTACGTAATCTAACAACGTACTAAAGGTCCCGATTATCCCACTTGTGCTTCAGTCGTCATATTGGAAAAATTATGGCTGAAACCAAACATGGAAGCCTATTACGGTGTTTAGCTCCTGAACCGTAGGTTTTACGGGAAAAGTTGATACGACCTATAAGAAAGAAAATAAAATTTACTGCAAATGTTGTTCTTTTGAAGTTTTTGTTTAGATCAGCAGTTCTCTTGCAAATTAGGTTGGAATATATCACATCATAGCCAAACTCCTACAAAAACCAATTACCTTTCATTAGTACTGATGCTCATCAATGTGTGAATGTGTGATCAGGCTATTTTATTTAAAATGGCAGTGTCACAACTCCATACACTAATTACTGCACATTTAGGAACGCAATTGACAATATTACGCAACCATTTGGATACTAAGTAATTTTAATCGGTTTCTAATTCTACATCGCCTTCATCCAACTTGATTCTCTCCTAGTTTTTATGTTGGGTGCTTTCGAAGTCAACTTCACAGCCGTATTTCACAGTGTCTTAAACCTCGTCAACTTCGTCACTTGCCATCACTGATTTCACATTAGGCATTCTATTTCGTGGCATTGGCCTCAAAGTTGAGAACAATGAAGTCCTTCCCTGTGACAATTACAAGATCGATCACAACCAGTCTTGTAAATCGCATGACACCAAATTC
>JAHWFP010222558.1:0-11215 GCA_023313725.1 Lithobius niger | reverse complement strand
TCTTCCCAGTGCTCCACAGGCTCCACTTTGCTGCTCCACTTTCTCCAACGCTTTACCAAACATTTTGGCCCTCATCCATTAAATATTTAAGGGAAAAAACTCATCTTCGAAGTCGCATATTTCAGGTACCAAACCTACGTTTTTATGAAATTTCAACCAAATCAAAGCAAAATTGTGAACCCTATCAAGTTTCAAACAGATAAGCAGACAAGAAGACCACACAATTCAAGTTCAGTCAAGTATTCGACCGCGTTCGCTTCGCTCGCTCAGCCAATTACTTTTTAGACCTAATTTAGTATATAGGTCTTGTTGGACTTAGTGCAGTCCTCGTCTATGTTGTTAACGAAGCAAACGGAAGAACAACATGGTACGCAAAAGTCCCACGACGTAGAAAACAAACACGACCTCGTTTGATATTTAACGTAAGGTTTCACTGAACCGAGATCAATCAGGAGATGAGAACGAATAAGCAATAACATCAAAGGGTTTTAGCGAGCGTTAACCGCACCCGGTCATCTGCCCGTGTTCATTCCACGTGAAACAATACTGATGTGTTCAATCATTACACACTTAATTCAAATTAAAACACTGCTATCGCCAAAAACCAGTAATCGTTAGAATTGTTATTGTTTTATTACGCCAGTTTCAAGTACAGTTTAACGCCAAAAGTTTTCAGTACAGTGCAACTTACAAAGGTTTTCAGTACAGCCCAGTACAACTTCCAAAAGTTTTCAGTACAGTCCCAAGTAGCACAAACATGTCTATTAAACCAAAAATTCAACGTAAATATCACGTCATTTTAACCCTTAATAGACGAATAGATGTTATAGCTTTTTGAGTTGATTATAAGTTGTGATCACGTACATTCAACCAAACATAAACGTTGACCGTTTCAGCGCTAACACGTCTATTCAACCAAAAAAACTATGTCTATTCGACCAATAATTACACCGTTAATATTAACGTACTTTTCAACCTTTAATAGAGGACTGGATGGAACAGCTTTTCGCGTTGGTTAAACATTGTGCACACGTATACTCAACGTTTAACGTTTCTGGTAAAGTGACTCGTGTAACAGACGTGGAATAAACGAAAATTATAGGTGTGATGTACCACGTGTATAATTTAGGCTAACCTAGGCCTAACTCGCAAACAATGAGAACACATACGGTACTATATTTCTTGACTACTAACAGTGTGTACCAAAAAAGCCGGATGTACTGGATTTGACACGCATGCACACGCAGAAACAATTCATATTTAAACTTACCTGATCCTGCAACGTGTTCGATACAGCTTCCTTTTGTCGTTAGTTCCACTGTTTTCTTCGTAACAGACATGTTGACTCATTCACTAGGTGTTACTGCGCGTATAAGATAGTATAGTTCTAGTGTAATCAACATAGCACAAATTTTCACTTACGGCATTAAAAACTTTGTTTGTGTGTATGATCACTTATTGTACCCTCCCAAACATAAATCTGTGTCGTTTATTTGATAGTATCCAATTGTTCATGCCCACAGGTGATAGTGCATAATGTGACGTGAAGTAATCAATACGTAACATTAATAGTTCTTCAACATCTATACAATGTTTATGTGACTTGCAGTAATCTCAATGTGTGTTTGATAACAAATAACTTACTTCTTCAACGTCTATACAATGTGTATGTAACGTACAGTAAACAACGTGTAGTTCAAAAATGAATAAAGTATCTCTTCAACGTCTATACAATGTTTATGTGACTTATAGTAATCAACGCGTGTTTAAAAATAATTAAATTACTTCTCCAATGTCTATACAACGTTTATGTAACGTGCAGTACACAACGCGTGTTTAAAAATAAATAAATTACTTCTTCAACGTCTATACAATTTTTTTGTGACGCGCAGTAAACAACGTGTAGTTCCGAAATGAATAAAGTAGTTTCTTGTTGCTGGAAAAAACTATAACCTGTTATTTTTTTGCATTAGTTCCTCGAACGATGCTGTCTCCCTGGAGGTTATTCGGTTCTCAGTACCCGCCGGTGCCGTAACCCGACTGCGCATGTGTTCTGCACAGCCCCTCTCTATTTAAGCGCATTCGCGCATTTGTTGGCCATCATTTTTCCTCCAGAGCTATTCACGCCGGTCTGTCTTCCGACATTTGTCCTGAAGATCTTCCAGCCACCCTCTCGAAATAGAAAGATGTCCGATTCGCCCGCTGAACTTATTGAAATTCCTTTCCATCCCCGACCTTACCCACCGTCGATTTTGATGCCTCGTTCCTGCGCTTAAACCATCAACTTCTGTCACGAATGTGAATGCGAATGCCACCTCTCATGCGTTCAACACTTTAGCTTCGACCACGAATACAAATGCGAATGCCGATTCTCATGTAGCCAATACCACCACAACTCCCCCCATTCAAGCTGGTCAGCAGTCGCGGTCCTCAAGCCTTCACCTATCCTCTTTTGAAGCGGACTTTCAAGAAGCTCGCAACACCAACATTTGTCTCAAACAACAGCGGAAACGAATGCTCAAAGCAGAAAACTAACCCAAACAACCCTTGGATTTATCATCGCACTCTTCTAGAGGTGGCCACTCCATCTCACATTTGGATGCCAGCCAAATGATGGATCGTGCAGTCACCGATTTTGGCTGCTGCAACATATCTGCCATGCCTCCACCTTTAATCGCAAATTCCATCAAGGCTAAAAGAACTGACGAATGGGTTGCTACGACGTTGTCGTCCAGCCACAAATGCTTCTCATCGGCCCATCGTCACTCCACAAAATCCCGATCCTCTCACCATCTACCAGTCATCGCTACCTACCCCATCCTCGACATTTCTGACCCTGACGGCTCAAACGTCGATTCAGCATCTCTATTAAACCAACGCATAGCGAATGCGAATACGAATGGCTTTCTTGGGCCTGACCCATCAATTTCAACCACGAATGCGAATGCGAATGCACAGCCAATCTCGATCTCCACGAATACCAAACGCATTCGTTTACCGGACCCAGAAACAGACGACAACACTGTCATTCCTCTTGCTTAACTTCTAAAAGACATCATTCTTGATTGCTTCCTCTATAACCCTCCAAATCTTCTCATTTCCTCGTCATCAACAGAGGACTAACAACTGGCTTGGATTTGCCTTACGTGTGAAGAACGTCAAACAACCATCCCTACTCGGTCAATCTACTACTCTCCTCACTTGCCTGCTGCGAAACGGTGGGTTGAAGACATGTGAGGAAAGGGTTTGGAGTAACCTTTGAAGAGCCGGAATTTTTTTTACTGTTATAGCTTCCTGGAAACATCAAGGTGCGGTGCTAGAGTGGGGATTTGGCCATGGAACAAGGTGTCAGGCCCGTGGAGAGGCATTTAGGTTGGGAGTAGTCGCCAGGACGATGTCTCGCATGAGGAGAGTATTGTTGAATAATGCTCGCGCCATCTTGGGGTGTGGCGACCCACTCAAATTTGACAAGGAACTCCCTCCGCCGAGACCTGGACGCGAAACTTCCTTTTCCAGACCATCAGATGAAGATTCTACAGTGACAAAATATTTTGACACCTAACCAGAATCTGAATTCCTCACAGCCGAAAGTAAAACTTTGGACTTTGGAACTGCCTTTCATCTCTCCAAACATACCGAACCCCTACCTTTGTGCTACTTGAATCCGACAAATGCATTCAACTAGGCCTACTTGCTGCATCCCGAGCTGACGTTCTGAATACAGCTGTAAACACACTATGCGAAAAACTTTATTCTGACCCGTCTGCATCCGAGATCAAAGAACTTCCCAACCTAATCCCACAACTCTTCCAAAAGACATGCTTCGCCACTTACCATGCCTTAAACTGGCTTACGCGAGCATTATTCAACAATACTCTCCTCATGCGAGACATCGTCCTGGCGACTACTCCCAACCTAAATGCCTCTCCACGGGCCTGACACCTTGTTCCATGGCCAAATCCCCACTCTAGCACAGCACCTTGATGTTTCCAGGAAGCTATAACAGTAAAAAAAATTCCGGCTCTGCAAAGGTTACTCCAAACCCTTTCCTCACATGTCTTCAACCCAACGCTATTACGAATCGTGGCCAAAGAACAACTCGCAGCCTTCAAATGCCGACAACCATCGAACGGAACACATCCAACCCTTCCGTTCAAACCAGTCCTTTCGATGTAACCAATCTTCCCAGAACTTTCACTAAAAATTGCCGCAACGAGAAAGGGGCACCCTCTGATAAATGAAGGCGACACTCCTCGCCAGGCAAGAAAAGCTACACCAAGAGAGACCAATGACGCCACCAATCCACCTCGTCATCCAGTATGTGCTCGTTTACAGCACTACCTACCAGCATGGGAAAGAATTACAAACAATCAGCAAGTCCTGTCTATCATCCGAGAAGGTTTTCCCCCAACGTTCATCTTGAAACCACCTTTAGGTCATCGTCCACCATGGGAATTTACGTCTCAACTGGCCCCAAAATTAACGACCAAAATCAACGAATGACTACCAAAGAAGGCAATCCAAGAATGCCACCCTCCTTTTGGGCCAGGTTTCTGCAGCCATTTCTTCCTCAGACCCAAGAAGTCAGGGGAAGAAAAAATGGTTTTCCACCTAAAACCATTGAACCATTAGATGGAAAACGAATACTTCAAGATGGAGACTTTGGAATCAATTAGATTTTCACTAAGACCCAACGACTGTACTGTATCGATAGACTTAGAAGATGCCTATCTTCCTGTCTCTCTCCACAAATCAATCCAACACCTTTTCCGGTTCCTGTTCCAAGGCAAGGTATTTCAGTTCCGTTGCTACCTTTCGATCTAAATTCAGCACCAAGAGTCTTCACACTGGTCCTAAAGCCCATCTTGGCTCACCTTCTCCAAAAACAGATGGAAGAAGTGCCTACATAGACGATTGGCTTTTAAACAATCAGGATCCTGCTCAGGACCGTGCACAGTAAGACCTCATTTGGGGAAAAATAATACAAGTCCAGGCCAAAAACACAACCGCAGTGGCTTTCATCAAGAAAGAAGGCGGAACGAGATCTCAGAAACTGCACGAGATAACCTCAACAATCTTCCAACTCTGCATTCAACTAGGTACAACTCTCCTCCCTTTACACATCCCAGCCAGCAGGAATGTCATTGTAGACTTGATCCCACAAGGAACCACCAACAGGGGAATGGATGCTAAAGAAATCCATATGCCAATTTCTGGGGTACCCCAATGATAGACCTGTTCGCAACGAGGCACAATGCCAGACTTCCCCTATTCTTACCCCAGTCCCAGACGAGAGAGCAACAGCAGTAGACGCCTTGGCCTTCCCATGGGAGAACCTATGTGCCTACCTCTTCCCCCCATTCAAGTTACTCCCACGAATCCTGGAGAAAATACAACAAACAGGCAGCCTCTTCTGCTACTAGCACAAAACTGGCTGGTAGCAGCGTATTTCCCACTCCTTCTGAACCTTCTAATAGACGACTCGAGAAGCATTCCACTGGCACCAGACCTGCTCAGTCAACAAATAGGAACCAAGATCCACCCAAATCTACACACCCTACATCTGCACAGTTGGCTACTATCGTCAAACTCCTCAGAAAGGCAGGCATACGTAAAGAAGAAGCATCAAGGATCGCAAGCGTTGCAATCAAAGCATCAACCAACCGAATCTACAACAGCCACTGGACAAGATGGTTTCATTGGTGTGACAGAAGGAAAATCAATCCAGTCAATCCCCCTGTTGCCGAACTGTCAGAGTGACATCAAGAATACTTCGTCGGCTCCATTATTGTTGATTCGATGCGTACACAATGGAGGAATAAATATCCGAAGACTTGATTGTTGGGAAGCCGAGTACTGCTACGTCGCAACAACGACTGCCCGTCGCATCCAGCATGACTATTGTCCAAGTTCGTAACGTCTATTGTTGTGTGTCAACGACCGCCATCTTCGGACTTTAGACGTTGTCCTTTGCCAACCATCCGTCGCCTGAGATGGTTACTTAACTATGCTGGCCCGCCATTATGGCGTTCTGGCCAATAGCCCTTTCCGTTAGGCCTGCCATTCTAAATTCACTGTTTTATGCCAAGTCACCTGTACAACTGTAATGCTTTATGTACAATACAATATTAATTCATATTGTAAGTCTCTTTTCCTTCCGCGTCATTCACCACATAACTTTGAAGATATTCGTCTGGGGTTAGTATTTATTGTTAACAAATGGGCCCCTCTCCAACAAGTGGTAGCAGAGCCTCGTGGTTAAACGATTCATGGACATTCCAAAGTGTACCGAGGGTGAAGAGGAAGACTGGAAGTCGTCTGCTATGGACAACCGAACGAAAAGTAGGGAGAAAAAGAAGAAAGGTGAAGTTTTCATGAAATCGGTCGTCGTTCCCAAGCCTAGCTGTTTTTCCGGATCGTCTGTGTTGAATAGCGTAAAGGCCAGCTGCGGGATTCAAGTTTCTCGAGAAGACGTGTTGGACCAGGGAACCAGTGGTGTCGTCGTAAGTGAGCGCCGGAGTTTTCCGTAGAAGGGTTTGCCGTGTGGCCGAATGCGAGCACCAGCAACTACTGCGGGATCTGCCGAGCTGCCGAATTCGTACACCAGCAGGACTGAGTCGACAGCTTCTGTAATCCCGCCTCATTTGGACTCAAAAGTCTAGAAAAGCGAAATCCGAAGTGACATGAGCGAGCCGATTCATACTAACCTAAACTTTCAAGAATTGAAACAAGGCAAAAATGGCAACAGTATACGTAAGTTTTTAACATGCTGCGGCATTCAGAGTTACGGTCAAATAGATGGGAATACTAGTTAAAAATAACGTAGGTTAATCCCGATAGACTTTTTCTAAAAAGAATGCTTGTTTAGTGCTGCATGTTTTAAAAGGAATATCAGTATACCAGTAAGCCGAAATGCGACCCGTTTTGTTATTGCTAAGTATGATGTAGCAAGCAACGGATTTTGTAACTAATATTTTTCGCGCTACCGCAATGTTTATTGCATGATTGTTTGCTAGATTACGCACATTTCATTATTCACTGGATTAGCCACTATAGTTTTAAGACTTAAATGTGTTCCCGAGCGTATTATTTCAATGTAGGAGGAGGCCAGTGATAAAACGAAATTATCGTATCACATGTTTTTACACCCACCTTTAAGAGGAAACTTCTTAGTAAGTTAGGCTTGGTTTTTACCCGAGTAGTTTTGAGAAGCACTCGCCTCACAAAAGAGGGTTTTACGTTATTATCAACGACTACGGTACTAAAATTAACCATGGCATGTATTGGGTAGGTCCTCTGATTTTTTCCAGTAGTTTAATATATGTACCAGAAGGACATAAGTGTTTGGATAGCTGAGTTTTTGCATGTAGCCCGGAATGCCTGGAGCTCTTCAGCTTGCAGGAGTGTGTCGTAAGCGTTAGTTTTTAGCCACTAGCACGGTAGTAGGCCAAGTCTGTTTCTGTTTGTTTTTATCACGATTTTATAAATCGTAAATGTTTGTATGACCGTACGTAGGAATGGTAGGATAGTTGTAACCTGATACAGATCTCAGGCGGGGGTATAACTTGAATAATGTGAAGCATTAAATTATGAAGCATTCTGCTTAAGAAGTGCAGGACTCTCTTATAGAATTTAACAGTAATAAGTAGTGGAACGATAGTAATCTGTATAGTGTAATACTATTGCGCAGGAATTTCTACTTAATAAAATCGTAACCTATATAAACTTAAAAGTTTGAAACAGATTTTATTTTCTTGCTTGTGGGGAATTAGTTGTAGAGCTGTTTAGCTCTTAGTTCAATGGTTTAGAATTTTCAAAGAAAAATGTCTTTAAAATGTTTTGAAGGGAAAAAATTGTTGCCAAGACTAGTTATAGTGCATAAATGCAATAAGACGTTTCTAACCTAAGTATACGAGGGTTCGTAAGGTTAGTGTGGGTAGTTTTAAAATAAACCCAAAACCAGTATTGATCGCTATGTTTTTCAAAACGATATTCGATCAGGCGGGGGAGTTAACATAATGGTTTTATGTATTGCTTGTGTAAGAGTTAAGCAATTTACCGCCGAGCTGAAGGTTTCTTTAGTGTGTAATTTACCGTATCCGGTATAGTAGGCAGGATGTGTAAGGTTCCCAGTTTTATGCATAACATCTGTAAAAGTCAGAAGGAGTAAAGGTAAGTTAAACGTAAACGTGAGCTGAGCGTAAAAACATAACGCGAGTGGAGTAAGAACACAAATGTGAGTTTAGCGTAAATACGAAAACGTGAACATAAGTTTTGCATAAAACGCAAGTATAAAACCTAAGTTTTTCAAAAGGCGTTTTAGCGTTTTCTGTGAAAATACACCTGTTGTAGTATCATGCTGCGGTTCGTATTTTGTTAGCAAGTTTTTTGCTGTTAGAAGTTTTTCAGCGCAAAACAGGTAGTATATTCCCACTTACAAGGTTTTAAAGCTATTAAAGGCTATTTGACCATAATTCGTCAATGCCGTTTTTAAGTGGGGTAAAATAGTCAAAACCTTATTTTTGCCACAGTTACGGGCAACTTTTATAAATTCAGTTTAGTTTTGCCTGTTGCTGTTTTTGCTCCCAACAATGAACTGTTGTACGTTTATGCGGGGGTATACGGACTGCACTAAATGCGAAATCGCAGTTTACGACTAATCCGTCGAAAAGCTGTTTGTAATTGGTTTGGAGTTTTTCTTCCACAGACATAATGCCGAAGTTTGCTGCGACCGTAAGATGTCATCCCTGAAGTTTTTCGACAACGGTATCGCGCAAGACCGCATCAGTGATAGCCATTGTCGTGCGGGGGATTGTCAGAGTGACATCAAGAATACTTCGTCGGCTCCATCATTGTTGATTCGATGCGTACAAATGGAGGAATAAGTATCCGAAGACTTGATTGTTAGGAAGCCGAGTACTGCTGCGTCGCAACAACGACTGCCCGTCGCATCCAGCGTGACTATTGTCCGAGTTCGTGACGTCTATTGTTGTGTGTCAACGACCGCCATCTTCGGACTTTAGACGTTGTCCTTTGCCAACCATCCGTCGCTTGAAATGGTTACTTAACTATGCTGGTCCGCCATTATGGCGTTCTGGCCAATAGCCCTTTCCGTTAGGCCTGCCATTCTAAATTCACTGTTTTATGCCAAGTCACCTGTACAACTGTAATGCTTTATGCACAATACAATATTAATTCATATTGTAAGTCTCTTTTCCTTCCGCGTCATTCACCACATAACTTTGAAGATATTCCTCTGGGGTTAGTATTTATTGCTAACAAATGGGCCCCTCTCCAACACGAACTCGTTAAGTTTCTCAACAGACTCTTTGCCGAAGGATTGAAAGGCTCAACAATCCTCGTCTATCGAACAGCACTCAACTCTGTCTTCAAAGCTGCAGGAAGCAACCATCTACTTGATGATTACAAGATTTCGGCCCTAATAAAATCCTTCAAAATGGAACGACCAGCCGATAAAACGAACCTACCCCGATTGGAACCTATCCATTGTCTTGAACACTCTGCTCAAAGATCCATATGAACCACTTCTAAACAGCCCCATGGCCATCCTAACAAGAAAGACCGTCTTTCTCATAACCTTAGCTTCAAGTCTCCGCTACAGTGAGATACAA
The DNA here is from genome assembly GCA_023313725.1 of Lithobius niger. Lineage (NCBI taxonomy): Eukaryota > Metazoa > Arthropoda > Chilopoda > Lithobiomorpha > Lithobiidae > Lithobius > Lithobius niger. Next base: position 1,583 of record JAHWFP010222558.1, on the reverse strand, counting down.
GCACTCTCGGCTGACCCCGCATACTTCGTATTTGCTTCTGACAATACCTACGTCACATTCACATCAAGATCTGACTTCCAGGCTAAAACACAACGACCCTCTGAATCAGCCAAACCGATTGTCATTCAGGCTCTAACACAGATCGTGGGGCAAGAATTCGAACGTCACCTTTGCCCCGCCCGAGCACTCTGGTTTTACATATCGAGAACAACCAATGAAGGTTTGCGTAAAGGAAGAACCCAACTTTATCTACTCTACGAAAGAACCTTTGGCGAAACCTCAGCGGCCACCAAATCAAAATGGATCCGTGAGACAATTCAAGGCACAGGCACTTATGAAGACTCTAACATCAGTTGTAACTACGAGGGCATCGAAGTTACAGCGCACGAGTAAAGGGCACTCTCCACCTACTGGGCTTTCCACAACTCCGTTCCGTTCTTGAACATCTTGACTGCAGCTTCATGGCGAAACAGCTCCGTCTTCACAAGCCATTACTTTAGAGCGATGTCGAAGCAAGCTAATTGACTACATCGTTTGGGCCCCATCGTAGCTGCCAGATGTTTGACCCAGCCCTCTTAAGCACCCAGAAAACGAAGACAGAAGCAAGTCCTCATCTCTAAACCAACGGTCCTTTTCAGGGCCACCAAATACCAAGAAAGAAATAACTAATAAATAAAATAATACAGAGACGATGCACGAGGCATCCACCCACCCAAATTCCCAAGCGGCAGATGTTAAGTGGAAGATACCACCATCAGAAGTGTTGTTTTTTGCCGCATGAGGGAGGAAACCGGAGCACCCTGAGGAAACTCTCGAGCAACGGGCGGGAAACAACTGGAGAAAAACCCGTACATATATACTTCCCATCGCCAGTATCGAACCTGGGTCTGCACGAAGCCAGAGGCGAAAGAAACCAAAATTTCTGTTTATCCTGTTTTCTGAATAAAGAGCAAAGTAGGTGAAACACCCCGGCTCGTAACCCTAGGGAATCCATCAGGGCGATGCCTGCCTCCTAACTCAGACGAGGTTTAACTGTTAATGCAAAAATTAACAGGTTATAATTTTTCCCAGAAAGACAATTTTGCTGGCCTTCCCAACTGGTCTGATGAAAATCGTTTCTTTTGCTGGAAAAATACATAACCAAACCCACTCTGCCTCCCCTCTTGAGTCACCGCCTGACATACTGAGAGGTAAAAATGATGGCCAACGAATGTGCGAATCGGGTTACAGCGCCGGCAGCTACTGAGCACTGAAAAACCTCCAGGGAGACAGCATCATTCAAGGAACTAATACAAAAATTAACAGGTTATGTATTTTTCCAGCAAAAGAAATAATTTTCAACCGGCCAGTCTGTAGGGCCGGCAAGATTGTCTTTTTCAATGTCTATACAATGTCTATATTACGTGCAGTAATCAACCTGTAGCTCAAAAATAAAATAGTTCTTCAACGTCTACACAATGTTTATGTGACTTGCAATAGTCAACGTGTGTTTATTAATAAACAAAAACGGAACGTTAAATGTTTAGAGTAAGGATCTAAAAGTCAAAACCTAGAAGGAACACGGACAAGCTTTGACAGTCAGG